>JARFJB010002219.1:367500-618057 GCA_036346205.1 Vesta saturnalis
TTCATTTTTAATGTAGCCCCATAAAAAATAGTCCATGAAAGTCAGATCGGGTGATCTAGCTGGCCACTTGATAGGCCCATAACGACCTATCCAACATCAGAAAATTGCTGATTTAAAAACTCCGTCACATCACGAGCCGAATGTGCAGGAGCGCATTAGCGAATGGGATGTTCTCTTCAATCCATGGTAGCACGTTGGTTCGCCATAAATTTAAATAATTTACTGCATTTAAATTGTTAAGCTAATTGCATTACTTTTTGTTGCAGGCTGACTACTTGATGTATAAAAATAATGCTGAAGCGCTTGAAATTGAAAAACCAGTCTTTTCCATGTGTTTATGTTTTTAAATATCAATAAAAAGCTACCATTCAATTAGAAAATCAGCCCTTGTACATATGATGTGCGAATTAGTTTTAAAAAATGTGTATGTTTTAAATATTAATAAAAAGGTACCATTCAAATGAAAAACAGTATTTGTGATTTTTTAAATAGAAGTAGTAGTTGTGACTTGTACAAAATTTATTTAAAGCTGCTCCATTCAAAGCGCTGTATATAATGCATTCCTTTTAGCAGAGAATGTAAGTTTAACCTTGTTTGAAATAAATTTACACATTTTCCACGCATTTTCAATTGATTTTTTTTATATACACGTTTGTAGTAGTAACCGCTTGATATCCCCTTTTTTTTGTAACGTTAGCAGATTTTTCAGGTATATGGTGTTGAAGTGTGAATTCATTCATTCATTATCTAGTAACAGTAGTCACGATGGCTTCAACTAACAAAAAATCCAAACTATCATTCAAGAAGAAATGTAATATATTACATGATATCTCAGCGCCAAGTTCGAGCCAGAAGCAGCAGCTATCAATACCTTCAATTGAAAATATTCCAATTACCTCTATCAGAGATAGCGATGTTGAGGATGATTCATCTCGCTATATTGAAAAGTTACTTAATTTAGTTCTCATTTACTGATTATTTCATTACTATTTTTTCAGCATTACCCCCATTGACGCTAATCCCACTACCTTGGAACAGTTTAAAATTAACAGTGTTAAGTGGTTACGGCCAATTTTAAACATGTATATACAAAGTGAAGTGTCTCGTGTGGAGCGTCTAAGTGTCGAATTAGCAGAAGCTGCAAATAACTTAGAGAAAATAAGACGGGATATAAGAAATGCCGGAAACAATTTAGATGTGTAAAGTAGTTTTTTTTTTTAATTTTTGAATATGCATTGTTGTCGGTCAAGAATTCAAGAAAGAAAAAATTGTGAAGTGATTGTAATAATTTTATAGGGGAAATATGATCATTTGTTCAGTGATTCCATACTCATATTGGATGTGGTCTATTTTATAAAAGATAAACAAGCACCTAGTTTGACACCCGTTGTATATTAATCAAAAGGTTACAGATGAAAATGTGGTATTGTTTACTGCTTGCTGACAAATGTTTCGACCATATAAATTTTATTCCTCTTCTGTTTCAGAAAGAAAGACAAAGAGAACAATTTTATCATTATGAGTAATAGTAGTAATATTGAAAACAAGTTCAAGGAAGAACTATGGTACAGTACTGATCAAATCTACAGAAAGTACCTGAAGCGTTCTTTGATGGGGAAGTGTTCCGAAAGTTATTTATTTGTACTGAATATATTACAACATATTGTTATACCTGATGAGTGTTTTAACTATGTGCTATAAACTCAAAGTGTGCAAATGGAGGTATTATTAAGACATTATTTGATAAAAAAATTAACTTAGACAATACAATGGTATTGTCTAAGTTAATTTTAGAAGTTTTATGAAATTGTGTGCTGATAAAGGTAACAATTCATTAACTTTTAATAAAGTAGATAGGACCTTAGACGATATGAATTTACTTGGTGACAAACCGCTTAAAATGTACGTATACAATGTATTATGGGGTCATAATTCATTGTGTATTTCAACAAATGTTAAATCTAGCTTAGAAAATATTAGTTCTGCTTATAAAGACACTTTATCTATTATAACTGAATGTATTATGCTAATTACAAGTGCCTCGATATTTTGATTGAAATATTATTAGAACAAAACATGACGTATAAGTTTCAACCGTGGAAAACCGAGGAGTACCACACATTTTTTTACTGGGTATTAGAAAACCGATAAAGGTGAAACAAATACAAATTCCTGCTTGGGATGGACATGTGCATCAGATTCGGAAATATGGCCATCCAGTAATTTAAATGACTACAGAAGTACGTTAGGTTTACTGTATAAGTTAATGAAATTTTAGAAAAAAAAAACATTGTTTATGTAATATTCATAAATAAAATAAAATTATTTTTTTGTTTTTTTCATATAAAAGCTACATCCTTTGATACAAAAACGATTCCTATATACAATATACAAGTAATTTATTTCACAAATTACAACTTAAAATGTCTAGTTATAAAACAATATCGTCTTTATTGATACATGACCTTTCATCTTTGAACATGACACTAATTTATCCACAATTGCTTTAAGTTGAACGTACATTACGCAGTGGTAGCGGTGAGTGGCTTTAACGTCAAACTTTGAGTGTGGGTCAAAGGTTTGTCAGTTTATTAGGTCGATAATGGAATTATTTGTATATACAATACATAAGCCGTACTTACAATCCCATTTCATTACCCTCGCTGAATAATCTGGGGAACGGATACCTGTACGGCTATCTGTATTTCAGAAACAGATAATCTTTTACTGAACAGGTACCCGTTTACCTTGAACAAATAGTCTGGTAGCTGGTATATGCAATTCAAACGGAAGTTTATTGATTAGAGTATTCATTAAACTGTCACCACCACTTGCACTCTTTCGCTTCCTACCTAACATTTTGTTTACTTAGGTGGATAAATCGAGATCACAAAAAACAAATTATTATTGATATATATTATTTAGTAAATGTTATACATTAGGTAAGCAGGACGATAATACAATATTTCCATTAAGCATAGGTAGTGTTATGTGAGTTAATATTATACTTATAACATCTTCAATATCTTTATAAATGTCATCGGCACTACCATTGACTTCGTTCTCGCGAAAACGACGGTAGTCAAAGACTTGCATGAACTTTTCATAAAAACACATCAGAGTGTAAAATTCAAGAAATTCCAATCTATAGCTTATTATATCCTTTAAACTGAATAGTTCTTCTACATTATGAGCATTGAATGTGCAAGAACAGCAGTTGTTTTTTTTCTATCATAACAGTTTTTAAAATTCTGTCATATCCTTTAATCAATTCCCGATTGTAATAAATAACAAGATTGCTAGACAGAGATCCATAATGTTGATCATAGATTATATTATATCTTCTTCTTCGTTTACACTTGATCAATCAATTTTGTTTTCAATTTCTTGGGATCGCAAAAATTGTAATTCTACATATGAATGCCATCTTAGAAGTTCATCCCATTCCTTCATGTCTAACACTACATTATTACTTTGATCACAGTTACCGCACCCTATACGCACTACTGGTGTAAGGTTTAGGTGTGTACTTTATCCAATTTCAATGTATTTTGCATGAGTATCGTTCGATAGTTTATAATAAACACAATCGATTAAGTATTTGTTAGCTGCTTGTTTATACACTTCATCCTTATCTTGAGACCAGCCAGGAGAAGAAGAATAACCTTCATGTTTCTCTCTTCATTTTTATTTTTACTACTACTACTACCATCACTATTTTGACAGCACCAACAACAAAATGTTACATTATTATTCATATTGTTACTGCAACGATGTGGGGTATCCATACATAACGGTGAACTGAGTTTAGATCGTTCCCGAAATGATTTTATTGCTGATTGCATATCTTTACTTCCTCGCAATTGCACTACGATTAAACACTGTTTACGAAAAGATTCTAGTTAAAGCATACGTAATTCAATATGGTTGGGGTACTATTATTACAAAGAAAATGTTATGTTTGTTATTTTTCCGACTATACCCTAACTACCTATGAACACACCCTTCGTGTTTAGCAACGTTTTAAATTCTTCAATTCGAGTTTCTCCTTCTTTGAAATAATCATAAAAGCGCTGAGGTAATACACATTTAAACTCATCCGTTTCCAATACTATACGTTCACCGTACTTCGCATTAATAACCTTATATTTTTTCGATATCTCCAGGTTACACGCATTTTTATAGTTTGCAATAGGTGCTTTGGTTTAATACTGCTAATTCCTTGTTTACCCACTTACAACTTGCTAACTGACTGACTGATCTCAACACACAGCTCGCTGCGGTTTATATACGAAAAAACGTCTCCTTCAGTACCTACGATGCAGTAGATTTCTAAGACTTGCCCCTACAGGTGACCTTGAAAATTGATTAAAGCTTTCTCATTCATTGCGAGATATGAATGAAGCTTTACTTTGTATTTCGCCATTCATGCTCTAATGAACCTAATTACCAAACATTTCAGTATGCTGATGACCTTGACATGAACTGATTCTATTTTTAGATTTCTAAGAATTGCATTATGATGGTCATGATGACGTTGACATTTATTTTTAGATCATCTTGAACAAATTTCCCGCCAAAAGTTTGAACTGGCTCCAAACATTCTCTCTCTCTCTCCAGCTAACTTTGACATGAACTGATTCTATTTTTTTAGATTTCTAAGAATTGCATTATGATGATGACCTTGACATATCTATTTTTAGATCACCTTGAACAAATTTCCCGCCAAAACTTTAAACTGGCTCCAAACATTCTCTCACTTACTCCAGATGACCTTGACATGAACTGATTCTGTTTTTAGATTTGTAAGAATTACATTATGATGATGATGACCTTGACATCTATTTTTAGATCACTTTGAACAAATTTTCCGCCAAAAGTTTAAACTGGCTCCAAAAATTCTCTCACTCCAGATGACCTTGACATGAACTGATTTTTAGATTTCTAAGAAGTGCATGATAATGATGACCTTAACATATCTATTTTTAGATCACCTTGAACAAATTTCCCACCAAAAGTTTAAACTGGCTCCAAGAGCTCCAAACATTCTATCTGTCTCACTTCAGATGACCTTGACATGAACTGATCTATTTTTAGATTTCTAAGAATTGCATTATATTGACCTTGACATGTCTATTTTTAGATCACCTTGAACAAATTTCCCGCCAAAAGTTTGAACTGACTTCAAACATTCTCTCTCTCTCCAAAGATTCTCTGTCTTATTCACACACTTACACATGAAAATTCGACATATTCTCCATATACAAAGCAATAGGCGAGTGACCTTGAACTGGTCCAGAAACTACCCTATATCACTACTAGATTGCCTAAATCAATGACTGAAGGAGTTATTAATTAATCTAATTAAAAAAATGTAGGCCAGTTTCTATATTAAACTCAGACTAGAAAATTTTAGCCAAAGCCTTGTCCTTAAGAGTTTTACTGTTATTGGTACCATAGTAGACCCAGATCAAAGTTACGGCGTACCTGGAAATCGATTTAGGATTCACCTTATCTCCACACGGACCTAATCTACATCGCAAGTAAAGAAAACTTTCAAGATTAGCAATTCTGAACTTGGACCGGCATTTAACTGCGTTAAATGTTTAATGCAACATACCAGATAAGAATGGGTCCCATATCAACAAGTGCAGTTTTCATCAACAAAAGGTTACGTCAGGGATGTCCCTTGACAGGACCTCTCTATACATTAGCCTTAGAATCCTTTCTATCCTTATATAGAACATCACTGTCATAAAAAAAACCACAGTATTAAACTAGTAGTGTATACGCTGACGATGTATCAGTTTTTTTTACCTCAAACGAAAGTGTTACAAACTGAACAGTAAAAACTAGGCAAGCTTCTGGACAGTACAACGGCACAATACAGTAGGCCGACCCCTTAGGTATCAATTCACCAATAAGAACATCAAAATTCTCGGTATAAACTTCACTGATGATCAAAAAAGGGATGTTGATTACACTTTTATTGAGCTTAGGGATAAAATTACACAAGCGGTTGTTAAATAGAGAAGTCGCGCTCCTTGTGCTTCAATGATGACAGATAAAAAAATTGTTTCGCAGTCATGGGGAATTGATGGAATCCTAAAACAGCAGAAATATGGAGTTACGTATAATTATTAGTATTCAAACTAACAGGCACAGAATGTACAATAGACGTTGTGCACTCCCCAAATAAAGTTTGTCAAACTGTGCAGTCAAAAAAAGAGAACTGTGTTTGACCTTGGTTGATTAGTAAATAATACAAATGAATAAGGCCCTAACACTATTATTATAACCATTGTTTTGCGCGCACAGCCACACACTCAGTCACTCACTCATTCATTCAACCATCAATATTTTTGATTCAGGGAGCCTGTAAACTAATATTTTCGGTTTCCTAAACTTGTGAAATTCTACTATTGCACCATCAATTGGTCTCCCAATGACAGCCACTTTCGAGACTTCTTTTGACCTTAGTTTGAAAGTTGGCTACCTTCTGTCTCAGTTTCCATCTTGCAGTATCTCAATTCTGGGAGATTGCAATGTTCAATTAACTTCAATTTTCATTTACTGCTAATCCGGATGATTATAGTGCAGAAACATTTCCTATCTCGCACAAATGATTTCTGAACTCTCTAGAATCCATAATAACCCTATCCACACTCCAGATCTTATAGACGTTTTATTACATCAAATTCACTTGTTTATAAAACTTCAGTTCTTTCCCATGGTGTGAATATTGTTTAAAGTTGTCCTCATCTTCGCACATTGCTGTTTCAATACCTGAAGTTATCCTCACGAGCATGGATTCATACATTCCCAAAAAACAAAATCGTATAGATTCTCTTACCCCACCCTGATTCAAAACGGCTTGTGCAAATACAATATCGTTGAAAAATAAATCATATACCAAACGGAAATTCTATAAAACGGTCCAGAGTTGTACATACTACGTTGGTGTTAGAAATACTTGCAAAAGTGTTGCCTCTAAAGCTAAAAAGTTGTTTAAACAGCGAAAATGCAGTAAAGTAGTTAAAATTTTGTTACAGTTTGGGTACCCATAAATTTGGTTTTAGCTAAAACCATCAGTAAAAACTTTCATTTTTATTCCATGGCATCTTTTGATGGATATGTAGTAGCTGGCTCTGTAGATAAAGCCGATCATTTTCAGGATTTATTTGGACCAAACTCGTGTTCTAAATACTATAGAAAAGATATGCAACTAAGCTGCTGACCACTCGAACTTACACATAGTGATTTTTAGGCAAAATTTAAAATTAAATATTTTTAATAGGAATGCAAATTTTTGAACGCGGCTTGCAAATTTTAAGAGCTAGTTTTTTTCGGATTAAGCTGCATGACGTGTATTTAGCGTAGGACTAGAGGTTTATTATATACGGGGTGATCAATGAAGTCATGCAAAAAATCAAAAAGTTTGTATGAGTGAAATTTCCGCAAAAAATTTTTTTGGTCGTTGCAATATGGTTCGTTACTCAGGTACCTATATCTCTAGACGTTTTTGTCAGTTTTTGGATTAAGGCCCTTAGGCCTTGCACACACTACTCAACATAAAATTTGGGTAGCAAAATGTTTAAAATGCTATAACTTGACATTGTATTGACTGTTCTAGATGATTTTTGCGGATTTGGAATCCTTGTTTCACGTAGATTTTCTATGGTCTAAGCATTTTATTTGAGGGTTGAAATTTACACATTATACCGGGTCGATAATAAACAAAAACGTAGGGTACGACGCCCTCTAAGGTTTGGCATTATTTGTTTTTGTAAAAATAAATTCTCACTCAAGTTGTTTTTATTTAATGTTCTTTTCACTGTTCTGTCCGAAACTCACACCCCACGTTGTTGTCTCAAAGAGTCATTCGGTTTTACAGAGTTCTTTGTCCACCCCCATGCCCATAATTATGATCGGGTGTAATTTTACGCGATGCGTCAATTTCAAAGTAGGACCTTAATCCAAAAACTGACAAAAACGTCTAGAGATATTGATGTTACCTTAGTAACGAACCATATTGCAACGACCAAAAAAATTTTTTGCGGAAATTTCACTCATATAAACTTTTTGATTTTTTGCATGAATTCATTGATCACCCCGTATATAATAAACCTATGGTCCTACGATAAATATACGTCATGCAGCTTAATCCGTAAAAAACTAGCTCTTAAAATTCGCAAGCCGCGTTTAAAAATTTGCATTCCTATTGAAAATATTTAACTTTAAATTTTGCCTAAAAATCACTATGTGTAAGTTCGAGTGGCCAGCAGTTTAGTTAACTTCATACGCTATGAAATCAATTCATTTTTAATACAAGCTCAGCATCAGTACGCTTGACTCCAATACGGCGATTTTCCCAGACGATATTCCAGCTGTTGTCTTAAAGAAATGTTCCCCCAAAAATGTACCTTGAACATAGCAAACTCCCTAGTGACCACCAATATGGGTTTAGGCATGGTCCATAGGTGATCTTTCATATGTGACCCAATTTTGGAATAATACATTAGAAAGATCCAGTAAAACAGTTGTAGTCGCTTTAGTAATTTCAAAATCATTTGACCAAGTTTGGCAAACTCATCACATTTAAGTTAACTGATACACTCATCAATTGGGTTTCTAATGTTCTTGAAAAAGACGAATAGGTATCAAATCAAGATATTAAAGCTGAAATGGTCATTTCAATCAACAGAGGCATTCAACCTATCCTTGAAGAGAGAAGTAATAATCTAGTTAAATTTAATGTTAATAAAGCTGTGTTGCCTTAAGCCCCCCAAAAAAGATTGATCATTTCCTGTTATAAGTATGAATGGCTCAGATCTTAAGTTTTCAGACTTTGTTACTATATTAGGAATGACTGTATCTTTCAATCTATCATGGGTGGACCATCTTCTGTCAGCTGCTAAAGCAGCTGTTTGGAAAATGGTCCTTTTGTACAGATATAAGCAGTGCTTTATTTGTCGACAACCTTTCTGCTAGATAAAACTTAAATTCGACCTCATGTAGAATGTAATTGCAACCTCTGGGTTGATGCTCTCCAGTACGCTCTTGATTTTGTTGACCCTATTCAAAGAAGATTGATTGGATTCGTTAACTTATGACAGACATTCACTTGAGCAAAGAATAGTTCCAATACTTTCTTTAGATCATCAGTGTTATAACTGCTATTGTGCTGTTGAATTACATTCTTTGATACCATCTCGACCACTTTTGCTAGGGATCCTTAGTTTGATCATTCATATCATCAATATGTAGCATAAATTTCAAGTTGTACAAAATGGGTACAATCCACCACTTCTAAACTCTGGAATATCTTCTTAGTTCCTGTTTAGACGTTTATAGACATCTTTTGGCAGTCCAAAATCCCTACACATCCTTCCAAGTATTCCAGAGTGCCTTAGCATGTTAGGCTAATTTAGCCTGTTCAGAGCGACCTTAAGGAAAAAGGCTCAACTTAATCACAACATTTTTTTTGCAACAGTAAGCTAACAGTAAACTGTCTGAAGAGCTTTACAAAACAAATTTTTTTTTCAGTGCCATAAGACCAAATTGCATGACATTCCAATCTCCAAGAAGCCAACTTTTCTTTTTTAAATTGGTCGTGTATTTGAGGACATTTTTAAATGTAAATTTTCAATTTAATTTTTATTACTTGTTTACATTTGAATAGTTTATAGACAATCCTTAAAAAAGTTAATATTTAAAAATAAATGATTAACAATCACAACAGTAATACATACATGAAAACATTTCTAAATGCAGTAACTTAAATCATACAGTATGTGTATCAGTAAAAAAAAGTTTAAGAGATTAATTGTATATTTTATACCTATCGAATATCACATTTGCATTTTATCATTAAGTACCTTACATTATTAAAGGTGTATCTATTTTGAACGTTTCTTTTTGCTGAAAGGTGACATACTGGTAACCATTTCTGTCTCTGGAATAGATACAATGCCAGGAGATATGGTAATACTTGTATCCTCTTCATTTTCAGCTAATCCATGTGAGCTGTGAAAGTTATAAGTTGTATAGATTAACCATAATAGCAAACTTAATTTTCTAAGAAAAATAAGAGAAAAATTGAATAACCTCGTCCCTGCTTCTAAACTACTTAGAAGTTGATAACCAGCATCAAGAGTGGAAAATCCTACTTCACCATCAATTGCAAGATGTACTTGAGGATTATCAATTTCAATTACATCTTCATCTTCTTCTACATTAACTCTAATAACCCTGAAAAAAGTACGGTATAAACGGTAAATTGAAACTAAATAAAATGGTTTACTTATTTTCTTTGGAATCTGGTGATGGTGTTTTTCGTATAAGCAAACTTTCATAATGCTTATTCTGTTCTTTACACCTCTTTTGTAAAACGCCAATATACTTTATGACTCTAGTTTGATAGTAATCATGTAAACCTTTTACACCTCCCATTCCCAATTCAACTAACACACGTTCAACAATATTCTACAATATTAAAAACATTAAATTTAAGACACAATAAAAATTACTCACGAACTGGAAATCCATACAGTTGACCTTTTTCTTTATCTTCTTGAGCTAACTTTATCCGATAAGTAATTTTTTTAAAAAAAGCAGTCAGTACGTCTACCATTATACAGAGAACACCTGTGTGAGTAGCTTTAAAATTCAATTATTAATTTAATTATTAACAATAGTCATGTATACCCACTTTCATATCCCACATGAGCGAACATAGTTGCTATACTTTTTAGTAAAATTTCTCTAACAATGGTAGAACTTATTTCAGGACTTTTTTCCGATTCTCCAAGAGAAAATGCTCTGAAATAAATTACCATTAAAATATTTCTTTCTAGACAGATCAGTTGTTACTTTTTCATGTATTTAAGAATTTTAAACCAAAGTATATGAATATGGAAGTTCAATTAGATGTCTAAAAACTTTATGGAAAGCTTTAATAAACACTATAAAAGCTATGAGTTTAATTGTTAAACTATAATTTCTTTTATTTGGATATTATTAATTAGAAAGTTACTATCATAAAAGCTATTCTTTAAAAAAAACAACAAGAGGTGGTGTGATGGACCAAACCAGGAAGATATCATTAATAGTGGTGGTTCCTGATCGCCCTAGTAAATGTTTTCAATCAGGAATTTAAAAAATACACTAGTATGAATTATGCTCAGAAACTGAGTTCGTTATATGCACACGCACACACACGCACTAGTTATAATAAACTTTAATTTTTAAATATTTTAAATATAATATAATTTGGAGCACCAATACCTTTGTTTAATACTAAAACTTTAATTTGTGCAAGTAAACTAAGCAACTTATGAGATCATATAAATAAATGCGGAAAAAAAATGCCAAGGATTGCATATAACAAATAAAAAAATTAGGTGTGATAGATTGTTATATTAAAAAGGTAAATTGCATCACAGTCTAGCTCAGAGAGGTACAAACTTATGAAACTTACTGTAATTGAGAACTCATTGATTTTCGGGTCGTGAGAAAGGCAGAGAAGAAGAAATATATCAGTAGGTATAACCAGTAAAGGATTTGTTTTGTTTGACTCCACTCGATTTATAGGTTTAATAATTAAAATACAAGAAAAATTGAGAAAGTTGTACCTTATTAACGTAATAGGTAATCTGAATAAACACTAAAGAACTGTATTTATATGTATATTTAATAAAGCAAAATGTCTGATTAATATCAGCATAAAATAACTAAAACGATATTTCTCGTAAAGATTTACGATTTTAAAATTACTAAATTAAACAAAACTATACATACTTATAACCTATATTTACTTAAAATTCAAAATCCAATACGATCAACACTGTATTCAAGAATAAAACGTATACTGACCTACGTCGACAAATATTACAGTACGATAGGTTATGAACTCAAATGTTTTTATCTTAGAAACGAAAACTGCTGTTTCTTTATAACCGTATCAAAATAACACTATATTGATTTGTTCACTTACTTAAACGTACTTTGCATGAAAGGATACAAAATTCTTAAAATTTCAGCTTTTTCTTAACACAAGCGGTTTACTTAATATAGAGGCATGTTGTACCCTTCTTTGTTCCCTAATAAATATAATATATACAAAAATGTAATTAGAAGTCTTATACAGTGTGTCCGAGATTCAGCATGCATGTATTGCTATATTCGTTAATATAGAAGATAGAATGTCGGTTAAATGGGGAAAGTTTTAGTGTATTTTATGGCTATCATCATGGTAAAGTCAGATTTGAAGTAACTTTTTTTGTTTTTGAAATAATTGAAGAAAACAAAAATTGTGCATTTTCTACTACCCCCTGTAGCTCTTTTATTTGAAGTCTGACAACATTTTGATTTGTACATTATTATGACACTTTTAAAAGACAATTTTAAAAAAAGTACCAAAATTTATCTAGTCATTTGTTTTTGAAATACATACACTAACTATTGTTTTTCATATGGACGCCATCTTGGATTTTTACATTATCGAATAGTATTTTTTATCACCTTTTCAGCGATGTGTCACATGATACAAGAACTATCAAAAATCTAAACCCTTGCTAATTTATCTGTTTTTACTTACAAAATTTAATACATTTCTAACTTTTGTTTTTGGACGCTATTTGGATTTTTACATTATCGAATAGTGGATTTTAACACCTCTTCTACAATGTATTACATAATATGAGAATGTAGAAAATGTGTGGAGTGTAGAGGGGGACATATCGAGCATGTTTTATGATAGTTACTATTATCGGTTTTGTTTTTATTTTAGTTATTAGAAATTACAATAATTAGGAATCTAATTGTATAAATTTTTCATTTATTAATCCATGCCTTCTCAAGGCCTACTATTTCAATTTTATATTTTTTAAATTTTTGATAGTTGGAAGTAAATTCTCGTATCATGTGATACAACGCTGAAAAGGTGATAAAAAATACTATTCGATAATGTAAAAATCCAAGATGGCGTCCGTATGAAAAACAATAGTTAGTGTAAGTATTTCAAAAACAAATGACTGAAGATAAATTTTGGTATTTTTTTTAAAATTGTCTTTTAAAAGTGTCATAATAAGGTACTAATCAAAATGTTGTCAGACTTCAAATAAAAGAGCTACGGGGGGTAGTAGAAAATGCACAATTTTTGTTTTCTTCAATTATTTCAAAAACAAAAAAAGTTACTTCAAATCTGACTTTACCATGATGATAGCCATCAAATTCTCTAAAACTTTCCCCCTTTAACCGACATTCTATCTTCAATATTAACGAATATAGCAATACATGCATGCTGAATCTCGGACACACTATATACCTTATACAAGGGAGTAAAGTTAAAAAACGAAATGCATTGCAACGCAGATGGTACGAAAATGAATCAAGCGCGTTAAGTTCGTATTTGCGCACAAAATTTAGACCATAATACACTATATACAGAGGTACTCGTAATTATGTACACCAAAGTGAAAATATCGAAATACATTCCAAAATTTAATTACTGAAAGGAAAAACATACCAACGTAATGTGAATATATTTACCAATAATAAGAAAAACTTAAAACTTAAATTAAGGTAACGATAGGCAAGAACTGAAAACTAATTAAGGTAACGATAGCCAAGAATCGGCACATTACATGCATTATCTTCAGTGAGTGAATCACATTGCTAGTGTGATAAAATTTCTGTTCTTTGGTCTTTGTTTCTGTCATTTGGGGGCTTGTCTCCAAGCGCTCCTTTTTTAGTTTAACCACGTTGGCTGCAGATACGTAAGGGTAATGCGTAATATTCGAGGGCTATTTTTTTTCAAATTCAGGTTGCCAATGGATGCTCGGCTGTCATGTTGACGTGACGATTGCTCGGTAGTGTTTGGTAATCTATCCGTCATTACCTCCCAACCGGGACGGCCATTACGTGGCGTAGTTTTGATATGTGCGCTGTTTTATCATGGCTACGAGCATTGCAGCTCCCGTCAAATGCGTGATTCGTTCTGTGATCTATTTTATTCAAGCTGAAGACAACATTACGACTGAAATTAAAACGAAGATTGTGTGTTGTGTCCGTGGAAAGCATTATGAGTGATAGTGCAGTACGAAAGTGGTGTAGGATTTTTCGAGAAGGGCGAACTGATGTCTATGATGAAGGGGATCAAGGGAGGAAGTCCGTAGCAACAGAAGACATTGTCGAAAAAGTGAACACTGTGGTTCGAGAGCGCAGTCAGTTCACAATTTCTGAGCTGTCTGCTTAATTTCCCAGAATATCTCAGCGCTTTATGATATTTTGTGTACGATGGGACTCCAAACCGCTTACAGTTGTTCACAAACTGCGCGAATGGATTCTGCACTAACGTTTTTCAGCGCGACCATGATGAAGAAGAAGCGTTTTTGGCAACAATCGTAACGGGAGACGAAACGTGGATTCAGTTTGTGAACGTCGAGAGAAGAAATGGATGCATACGAACCCGCATAACAAATCAAAGAAGTTTTGAATAAACCTTATCCAACAAAAAGTTTATGGTTGCTATGTTTTGGGACTGTAGAGGACTCTTGCTGGCGGAGTTTTTGGACCCTGGAACAACAATTACTGCAGCGACGTACAGTAACAACCTTGAACGTCTACGAACAGCAATACAAAACAAAAGAAAAGGTATGTTATCAGGAATTGTCTTACTTCATGACAATGCACACCCTCATACAAGAGTAATAAAGGAACTGCTCAAGAAATTCGGATGGGAATTGTTCAACCACCTGCTCACAGCCCGGGCTGGACTCCCAGCGACTTGCACTTATTCACCGAGATGAAAGTGTAGTTGGGGACGCAGCGGTTCAACACTAACGAGGAATTAAAAACCAGTGTGATAGGCTGAGAAGTCGGAAGACGATGTGGTACAAGAAGCATATACAAAAGCTGGTGCCCCGTTACAACAAATGCCTAAATGTTGGTGGCGACTACGTTGAGAAATAGTTCATATGTATGAGTAACTCCTATGCATAATAAAATTGGCCGTATTTCTTGTACTTGTTTTTGGCAGCGTACCGAAACTTAAAAAAAATAGCCCCCGTATTTGTACATGCTCGCCTATTTGGTCCATATTCCCAGCATTAAGGCAAATAATGCAAGTATACAACACAAATTGAAATTAATATGATACTGACTAACTAATAACTCTACACTTGAACCAATAGAAAAAACTGAAATATTAATGTAGGTAATGTCCAACGCCTCGTATTTAAAACAAAAAGTCAAAATACATTTATAAGTAGTTTCTAATCAAAATTTTAAATACATACGCCATCTCAAAGTGTATCTGCATATTAAAATAACATTTAAAAACAATTTTAACAAAAAAATAAAGTAACTTCATCGACGGGGGTTAGAACTCCCATTCCTTGCATTACCAGTCCTATCACTTGACCGTATGGCTATTAGCTCCATTTATATTTAACGTGTATTGTTAGCATATTATTAAATTGTTGCAGCTTTAAATGTTTACCATCTTTGTCCATTTTTAGTTCGATAATCAAGCTGAAACTATGTATATATGCGTTTTAACAATTTTGATTAGTTCTGCGGCATCCCAGTTGAAAACCTTGATTAAAAGTATCAATGTATATAAGAATATTTTTTAATTTAAATATAATTTCTAGTATCTTCGTCAACTTAAATTTTTTTTATTAAGCTTCAAACTCGAGTTTATATCTGTTTGTAAACGAGAGTAGTAACAAATAGGCACCAATACATTTAACACCTGCACTTTTCTAATTTGTTGGCTTCGCAATTAGATTGGTAACGACTGCACATGGAAAAACGAATTAGCGTAAGTATGTCGCAAATACAAAGGAAAGTATTGCGACGATAAAGTAGGAAACGGCACTTGCCCTTACAGAAGAATGATTTTATAAAAAATATGAATAGTAGGATCTTGATAATCCGGCCCTATAGTAGTGTGGCTATACTACAGCAAGTAATCAGGCGTTAATTTAATAAACGACAATTTCTATTACTTTGCAGGGCATTGTGTACACTCCGGCATTTTCAATACCTTAAATACTCTACAATCCGGCATTTGAATTAAATATGTATTTCGTGGTTCAAACGCTACACTGGGTTGGTTTGTGCTTCTCTTGTTACATACAACACATTTCGTTACGCGTTAGTCGTATCTAAGTATAGCTTTGCGATGTCAATCGAATAAAAACGTAAACAGAAAACGTTAATTTTAGTTTTAAAACATGAAATATTGCAGAGACTAGTCAAGGGTGAAAGAATTTGCGATCTTGACAAGTGCTACAGATATCAAATCCAATATCTTGCGAAGACTGTTGACACCGATCCATGGTAGCGACTGAAATGAAAAGGTGACGAACCGACTCATTTTATGCTTCATTTCTTCATGGACCCGAAGGATGTACTCTAATTTCGAGTGAAACTGCCAGAAAAAGGTATATTAGTTTATCACAAGCTTCAGCAAAGAGATGATTTCAAAGCATGCGATGGATGGTTGGATAAATTTAAAAAGCGACACGGAATTCGCTTGTTGAGAATCACTGGTAAAATGTAGTCGAGTAACTCATGTGCTGTTGAGTCATTACTAAAAAAGTAAAGTCTGAATAGCTTATAAGGAAGTCGTAGGCAGTAAAATAAAAAGAAGAAACTGTATTTTCACTCTAGCTGAGGAACTAAGAAAAGAGTATTTCGATTCGAAACAAGATTCTCGTGCAAGTACCAGCACATCTGATACAATGAAACCTAAAAAACGTCATCAGTGCGAAATTAAAAAAAATGCCACAAAAATAAAACTGCTGAAGTTTGTTCAATGTATAACAAATATGTTTGTGGAAAATGTGGAAGTGTAACAAAGACCCTTATTTGTTTGAACTGTAGAACGTAATACAGGATGTAAAACTGTACCGAATTCTAAATGTATTACAATCAATTTGATATGTATTTAATTAAAATGAATATTTACCTAAAATGTGTTTTTTATGTTCCTTTCTCAATTAGATGTAAAATATATAAAGAATACATCTCAAAATTACCTTTCTTGTCCAGAGGTCAAAATGACCGGCCACGTCAGTTTTAGGTATTTACAACAGCCGGCGATGCTAGTGTTAAACAATATACCGAGAAAATACAATTAATAACCGACTAATACTCTCCCTCCTGTTCCTCTTCATCTTCACTGGTATCCCTAACTTCCTACTGCTTTAAATCTACAGTAAAATCTTCTAGTTGTTCCACACTTAACTTTTGTATTAAATAAGTCAAACGGTATCGGCCCTTTAAATACCTTTTACATACGTTCACACCATTTTCATACTTATTTGCAAGTGCGTGACATTCGTCTTCCGTATACCATCGTCTTAAACCATATACTGCACCATGTGTAGCATCAGATACCAATGCCAACAAATGTTGAACTAAACGTTCCACAGCCGTATGTATATCTACCGCTTTGGTCCACGATTCGACTGCGTAGCACATCCACATATTGACTGTTTGAAATTTATTTACACATTGCTACTTAAATACCTTCGCCACTTCCACTTCAACATCTAGTTCAACCACCTCAACCCCTAGATATCTCTTAAACTTATATGCAAATGGATTTTAATTTGAAACAACCAAATACAAGGTTTTTTAACCATACAATAAAGTTTCTTAACCCCAATACGCTTATAAGAACGTTGGCCGGCAATGGAAGTCTTCATAACAGGTTTCGATTGGTTCTCACTGGTTCAACTCTAACGTGTGATGATCCAATTGTGCAGTAGTTAACTGTTGTATTAAACAAGTCAAACAATACCGATCTGTTAAATACCTTTCAGATAATTTTACACCATTTTCATACTTAATCATAATGTGGTTCTGATAAACAAATTCTTGCGTCATTTTCAGCATTACATATCTGTACCGACAAATGTTGAACTAAAAGTTTTACTGCTGTATGTGCATCTATTGCTTTGGTCCACGATTCAGGTGAGTAATACTCCCGCATATTCATATTGACTGTTTAAATTTTTATTCGCACACCACTATTGAAATACCTTCGCCACTTCCACATCTAATTCAACCACCCCAGGTAATAATGTAATTATTTCCAACGCAATATTCGCACTTTCACAATTCACATCAAACAATGGTGCAATAACATTCACAATGTTTGTTTTCGGATCTCCAGGCATACCAGCGACTCCAGCTACAAGATTTTTGTAAAACTTTTTTTTTTCTTCAGTTGATAGATATAGCAATCTATTTGTTATTAAAACTACCACTTTCCATAATTCCACTAAACTTACCAGAATATATTTCATATAATCCCGCATCGTTGATCTTTATTATCTTTTTGTCGCCCATTCTCAAAAATTGGATAGTTTTAGTATCCAGTTTTATAGGTTGCCATTCAGAATCTGAGCTATAAAAATTTGTGGTAATCCCTTGCTGGTCCAAAAAAGATTTCCATTCGCTACCATCATACATTACGTATTGCTTCTTTATCTCGCCTAATTTCACAACTGATGAAAAGGAGAGATTTGGAGAAAGTCCAATACACACATACTATGACTGCGATTTTTTTAAGTAGTATAATACTTGACCGACCAACTGCACGTGTTTACGCTCTACATTTTCTGTTACCGGCATTTGCTTTACCGCTTATTTTCTAGTCTTTTCAATTAAGTTATTAAGATTCTCCATACTACACTCGTAACAGGATGATACTATATTTTTGAATATATCTGTTGAGCTTTATATATTGAATAAAGAAAGATATCCGGATTTTTTTCTGTCTAGTATGGGAAATATAGGTCAAGAAAAGCCACTAAGCACCACTATCTAAATTGCAGCGTATATCAGAAGGTCGTTGACAGAGCTGCTGTACCCAACATACACAAATTGCAGAATAATTTAGAGTTTAATGACGGAGCTGCTGCCGAAAGTTCAATGACAGAGTTACTAACCGCTCCCATCTAAACTTGCAGAATAATTAATGACTGCTAGAGACCGCATATATCTAAGTTGCAGAATAATTACAAGGTCGTTGACGGAGCCGCTGCCCGCGAATGACATCTACTTTACAATTTATAGTAAATGAACAACGCGTTGGATGGAGCGACATTTTAGAAACTTATGAAATTGATTCGAGAAGTAAAACACGACGATCTGTGTTTAAAGTTAAGGACGAACACCTAAACCCCAACAGTTTTAAAAATATGCGCGTTAAATATGCAGTACAATTTTTTCCCACACGGTGGTTTCTGCTATAAAATGGGCACATCAATTAGGACAGCTCAAGAGTACGACGGCTTTTGATACTGCTACATTTATCGAAAACGTAAACAATATTTTTGATGCATTAAATGGTTGTGTTTTAAGAGATTTAATCCTTATAAACGTCCCCTGTTCATTTTTAATGCTAACACAGAAAGGGTCCTAAAAGCTTAGTATTATTTAAAAACATAGAAGTGTTTGAAAATAATCGGCGAAGAAAAAATATTTACTATCTTAAAGGTTTTCAATGGACTATAAAAACTATTTTATTATTATGGAATAAATTGAAAAAAGATCAGGTAAAGTATCTACTAACCAACTTCTCAAAGCAAGGCCCTCTTGAAAATGTCAAATTGTGACGATGATCAGTCGGAACAATTGATTATAGATGTAGACATGTAAGAGAACAACGAGGAAGAAAATAGTGAACTCTGGAAATCACCATTTTCTATTCAGGTCACAATTTAGGTATCCGAGTGTATTGTGTTGGAGAAAAAAGAAAATAGTCATGTCATCACCCTTGAAATTTTCTCCAACGTTTAGCTTATAAACTTTTAAAACAGTATAAATGTCAAATTTTTGAAATTATTATCTTAAAATCCCAGGCAGACATTATTAACGAAAGCGAAATCTTTTTCCTTTTACTCCGTTAATAACAAACCGTAATGAAGTCCGTCAAATTAGTTAATTATTCACCATTAAATATTGATAAGAGTAGAATCAAGTAGTTATATTCTAACTTTTAATAAAGGTCAAATAAATGTAGTCTCAAAGTTTAGTCATTCAGAATAAAATCATTTATGATAAACAAAAATTAAAAAGATCTAAGAGATTGCCGTTAATTATAAATAGAAATTTTCTCTTTTATTCCGAAATTAAGACTTGATAAATAACAAGTTAGTTTGTAGTATAACGCACATTTTATAGATAGAGATAAGTAAACCGAAGTATTCACAAACAGACTTTAAAATTCAATCAATATAATTAAGAGAGTTTTAAATTGATAAAATAATTAATAGTTAACACCCTTTTTATAAATCAGTCTTAGAACTGCATTACTAAATAATAGAAATTTTGTCCGTTTATGAATGACATTGTATTTGAAAGGGAACATCTGTGAATCTCAATTATGAGAGCATAATTTTGCCTCTACATATACCGTCTAGAAACAAATTAAATTTTGTAATTATAGAGAAAACAAAGTTCACTAATTCACTCCTGAAATTAAAAACTAAAAGTTAAGTACGCAATAATGGCTATAATGTTGGCCAAATAACTGTAAGATCGTAATGGAATGTAATCTCTCTGCCACTGTATAAAATTTTGTATATTTAAATAATGCGAAGGCCGGCAGATGTGTCAAACAGTAATTAGCTTCTGTAATTGCGTCATTTTGAGTTGGTAGAAGTGTTATTAATTACTAATTAAACCGTTAGACAGGATAATTATTTTTTTTGTTAATAGAAACCGGCAAAATTTTATATCAATCACTCCGTTATTCCACAGAAGTCTTGTTACGATCGAAAATGAAACTAAAACGGCAGGTAACAGATAATTATAGTGCTTGGTGGGATAGAGGGTGTGGGCGTGTTTTTGACTTAAAAAATACTGAAGGTGGTTAGTCGTATTGTCGAAAATTGCAAATAAGGGTGCGTCGTAATTAGAATAAAGTCAAGTAAACAGCGCCAGACTGTTAGTGACACGAAATCGGTAAGGATACACCTGGAGATACGTAGATAAATCAGCCTTCAACAGTTAAAAGATCCCACTTACCTTACCTGCAGGTGCACGTCGGAGATGCTTCAAAACATTAGCTCTAGAACAAATCTTAAAATATTCCCACGCTCAAATACTAAAGCAGCGTGTGCGCAAATCAGCTGTTGGGCTTCAATGACTTCGTTAACTTTATATTTCGTTACGTTACTCCCAACGCTTGTGAACAAAATAACTCAAACACAATACAAAATAATGAACGTTAAATGTTACGCTTAAATCTTATTAACTCAAATTTAAATACCACTCAACTCCAAAGCTCTGTCATTAACTGAACCCCAAACTAATATAATTAGACATAAACTAGATAAACCTCATTTAAAATTCATCTAATTGGTTACGTTAAACAACACTAAATATTTAATAAAACTCAAAAAACTGTATGACACTAAATGTTTCAATTGTAGGAAATTACCGCTGGTTACTTTTACAATGAGTCAATAAAATTCAAATTAAAATTTAGCTCTCAATTAATTCTTTAGTTTGACTAATAAAATCACTACTTTTCGTAAATTATTGCTTTCACTGGTCGGGAGAAGATCATAAATAATACAATAAAATTCAATTAATTGTTCATCTATTCTACCTGCATAATCGGATATCAGAAAACACACAACAAGATACATATATTTACACTGCTTACAGTTCAATTTAAAATCTTAAATTCTAGAATACGGGAGCATAAGTAAGTCAACCTTGTAAGCTTACCAAGTTAAATTACGGAATTGAGATTACCTAAATATGGTTAAAATTCAAAACATTACATAACCAAATGGTTACTCAAATCAATTTTACCAAGCGTCTCAAAATTCACCACCAAGGTGCACGTATATAAACACATCCCTTTGTGAAATGCTCGTTAATTGACCCCACGGTCCGTAACTTCAAAAGAAATAACCTGGAGGGATGAACGTCTACACAAATATCCACCAAACTGGTGCTTTCGTTGTAAACAACTTCTCTGAAAGGTTCGGTCCTCCAGGTATTCGAATCCACCCGCAAACAAACAGCCTCTCCCCTCTCCATAAGATTGCACCATCTTTCTCAACCAAACCTTGTCATGAAAAACAAACTGCTAACTCTGCGGCGTGCACGACTCAAGTGCAAATTGTCCACAGATTTATTCCCTTAACGATAACGATAATTATTTAACACTAATGGATTGAGATACTATACTACGGCAGAAAAACGGCGTTAGTTACTAAAACGCAATAAGTAAAATAACATCAACAGCCCCTGCTTAAACAAGCAAACCAAGGAATGATCTCATCCTACAATTTAAATGCGAACTTTTCTTACCTACTACATTTTATTTTAACGAAAACTTTTATAAAAATTCACAGGAAAACTAATTTTGATTCAACTTTAAAATTTCCTATTTCCAATTAATTAATCCACAAAATATGCAATTGCCAATTCCGGAAATCAAATCTAAATGGTAATACGAAAAGTTTAATTCGAAACCCACTACAAACTTGGGGAAAACAAACAATCTATTGTTACTTTCACCAGTACCTTGATGAACACCTTAGCGTAAATTGAGTCACTAGCAAAAAAGAATAAAAAGAAAAAAATACGTACATATATACAGGGCGTTCAAATACACATGACAGTCTTAGATTAGTGATTGATTTAATATTAATTACAACAACTTGGTACGCTGTCGCCTCATCGTTGAAAACATGGAATTCCCAGTTGCCCCTCTTTTAATATTTCATACTCTATATACGGAAGTGCCATGGTCAAATGATTATCTTTCGTTCTCACTGCATTACGTATAGACGAAGCTGAATTTTATTGATGGGTATGAGGCAAAGAGTAGTTTAAAAATTGATTAATCTAATTAAACTTAATAAAGACTTGCTCTGTAATTAAGTTTGAAAACTAGTTAATTTGTTTTGATACAAGTAGTAGCAAAAGTTGCTTTGCTACTGACAACCGCTCATATTTGAACCGTAATCATTACAATTGAAATAAATTAATAGAGGTCATATTTATTAAGGATCATTTATTTTCATCCATCATTGGTAAAGGATTGTTGTTTGTCAAGGGGACCTGTGACCTTTGTCAACTACCGTATCCACCTTCCGTGCAAATTAATTTCCATTGAAAAATAAAAGTTTTATGAATATCTAGCGTTTTGGCGAATATGCCATGATCCCCATTTGGCATGTACCGACATTGTAGGCGGCGATTAGATGATAAAGCAGAATGACCAGCAAAGGACAAATTGCACTTGAGGCAGGCGATTCCAGAATATTAGGTCCCAATAAACTAATCTAATATAAAGTCCCGTTCTTCCAGGAACACTACCTAACAATCCAACCTGTTAGGTCAGCTACTGTTAACGACCACAATTCAACCCTTCGTTCAGTCGACTTTGGATTGTACATTTAACTCATGAGTGCTACGTTGAAGAATTAAATATATTCGTTCAAACTTCACCTCTTTCATTGAACTACAAGAAGGCTCCTTACAGCTCTAACGATCTCGATCACAATAAGCCAAAAGTGTCATGTGGTGTTGATAAATCATATGATTTCTAGTACCCTTTTGTAAACAAAATTCTCCAGTTTCAAAACTACCCTGATTCAACGCATGAAATTTACATATTATAACAACAATTTATTGGTTAAGTAGCAAATATTTTATCAAAATCGGCCTACTAATTTTGTAAAATAAACCTTCAAAGTGAAGTGACTAAACTTTTTATTTTGATAGTAAAGCAGGGACCTACATTTCTTTGTGCAATAAATTTCTTACCCTCTTTGCGAATAATTGTTGTAATGTTAAAAACAAATGCTTACATTTTGTGGTCACCCAGGTGAAATGAAACAATGCTGAAATATCTACGTCCCTTTCTTTAGACCTAACGTAAAATCCAAGGGATTATTCTGCACACTTACAACAAGATTTAATACAAACATCATTTCTAGGATTATTTATTGAGAATAGTCTCTTAGAATTAAAACTATACGAAATTAAAGAATAGATACATGCAGATGTTTCTAGTACAGTCCAGTTTTAAAAATTTGGGTATTAATAATAATAAAAGGGAATATTTCTATATGCAATTACAAAGTTTTATTAACGTTAAAACTGCAAATCATATACAAAACTCATGTTTACGGACCATGCACTGTGGTGACAGCATTACACCAAGGTTTAGTTTGTGGATAGTAGGGCGGAGGGGAATGTGGCAAGTGAGGTAGCCATATGCACGAACTTTTACATTATCATTATGCCTCTTCTTAAACTTCATTACTCAATAGTTTGACTATATTATAAAATAGACATCATAATACTTAGAATTATAAACACAAAATTATGTTAAAAGTACAAACATAAATAAGTTTGTTTGTATTTATAACATAGTTTTGTGTTTATTATTTAAGTCTGATGTTAAAACTATATTATATCTATTTTTAGCGAAATATTTTACATGAAGAAAGAAAATTATTGATTTGTTACATGTGATTTATTATACATACATCACTTTTCTTCCTTAATAATGGATTTTACAATTAGATGGTATGTGCTAGACATAGCCACCCTGAGCAATATGAAGTCTAGGTTGGATAAGTCTGCACTAGGCAATCACAAGGATAATGACTTTGGTACCTGGGCTGTTGGCTTTTGGGAAACAATTATCCTTTCAGAAGAAAATCATTGAGTAGCTATACAAAATTAACATTTTTGGAGTAAACAATAATGCATAGTATCCATGCCGTTGCATTTACAAAAGTTTACTGTGTGTTGAAGGAATCATTCAGCCATTTTTCATTTATGAGATGAGATTCTTTTACAACTGATGAGCGGCATCCATTGCTGTTAACCAATTTCTTGTGGTTAAATGCAGAAGTTGATTCGGATGACATGTGGTTCCAACAAAACACTATTTTTAATTACTGCAAGGAAAGATTGGGGGAATTTGAAATCAACTATGCACACAAATCACAAACTTTAATGCATTCAAGTTAAAACTTGAATGCTGGATCTGTATCAGGCTTGATTTGCTGCACATCACCTAAAATTGGGTTTCCTGAATAAACTCCTGTGCACTAAGACGAGGTGGACATTTGAGAGATTAAAACATAATATATTGTGTGTCAATTGAGTGAGATACTGTAATGAAACTTTGACTGTAAAGGTTACATTACATTTACAATACGAAAATACAAAGCACATCAGGAAAACTGTCAGGTGTCCTTGATCTGCTGGGAGTCAGCATTGTTTGATTTTAATTATATCTAAACAAAATGTTTATTCTAAATCACGATATAACATTGTTCTGGCTAGGGTAAAAATTTTATAGGTAAAGCAAGTTAAAAGATAATTTTCAAGTCAACCACAATACTTACGTAAATTCCATGGGAATGAAATTCAAACAATTTGTTTGATGCTTATTTTCAATTTTTGGCATTACTGGCATAGGAGGTACCGCATCTGCAGGGGGAATTAAATCTGATTCAATGGCTAACTCGGCAACTCGTATCATTTCATTCATATCATTTGCATACTTATGCAAAGAGATTGCATACATTATTAAAGGATCAGATGAATCTAAACTAAATATAAAAAAAAATAATAATATATTAAAAATAGTAGTATATACCTTACGTAATTTCTTCCTTTTGAAATTTAGTGTCATGATAATCGGAATCAAATTCTGCTAAACAAAACTTATTCATTGCACGTTCAATCTCTACACCAACATCAGGCAAAAATGTGTTGTCATTTGAACTGTTACCTTCTTCATTCATTTCGCCCCAATGTTTTGTTATGTCCATTTTGATTAAAAATACGAACGTTAAATAATCTTACTGAAGAAGTAATAAAATAATTTAAACTCTAAGGTTATGTTCATACGATAGTAGTGCAAAGGTATTATAGCATTGTATATGTATAAAACATACAATGATTATAGGTTTTGAATATGTACAGGGTGGTACACGTGAAGAGAGCCGTTTAAAAATAGACAAACAGAAAGGATATAGCTATTATATCAACAAACCACATTAGGCCGATAGGTAGGAAATAACGGATGCAAACTGAGCAGTAACCAAAATTTGTAATCACAACCAAGTTCATAATTGTTTGCATAGGAAGCGGATGTGTGTCTCTTAAGAACTGTTACAATCCCATTTGCAAATTTTATTCTTGGCTCTGTTACTGCAGCAAACTTTCAAATTTCGTAATTTAATTAAGCGAATCAACAAAAAAACTCGTTAAATCTACCTTTGTAATAAAAACGAAATCCTTGTCATTAAATAAATTCAAAACAATTATAAAAAATATTTCTTAGAAAACCGTTATATATATATATATATATATATATATATATATATATATATATATATATATATATATATATATATATATATATATATATATACCGACACAGCCGCTTTTGTTAAACATGACGTTAGTAACCGTTTGCCTCAACATATGTGGTAGTGCGCCTATCTTTGAATTAAAAACAAAAGGAAGGACCCTTTGCTGGTTAACGGTGGACCAGGATGGGTAATGCATATGGCGACTGATAGTTCCGTTTTACCAGTGGCGGGTAATTTCAAAAGGAATTAAACTCTATGATTTTCTAAAAATGTATTGTCCTTTAAACAAAATTAATTTGGTGTATATGGTAAATACTTAGAAATTTTAATATGGCTGATATAATATGCAAACAAATTGACATTATTTGCCAAAACTGTAATGTAATTAGCGTTACGCCTGTGGTATCACCATGGTAACAAAGCACAACATTTTATGTTTACATTTTAATAGTTTATTAAAGTTAGTATAATTTCGTAACTATATAGCAAACAAATCATAAATGTACTCACTTGTGAAACGTTATACCTGAATTCTTATTTTCGGTTGTCTGGGAGAATCCACACGTTGCGCAACTAACCATTGTTTAACTCCTACTTAATCACTAATATTTACTCCCTAAACACTACTTAACATTTACTTATGATCTAAACTGTTCAACAATAAAATATTCGAAAACGCTAATAACACTACTTAAAAATCGCTCAAAATCAAAATAAATCTAAAATATAAACAGAACATAACCTCTTATAACAAGCTAAGAACGCAAATGAGTCATCGACTGGTCTTCAATGTGGCCACGTCCACCCCACTTGCAATTCAAAGGTGTTCATTGTAACCGTCCTTCCTTTTGTTTTTTTTTACTCAAAGGTGCCTATACTAAACATAACCTCAAAATTGAAATTTGGCGTTTAATGTTTATTAGCGGAAATAAAGGGGGCACTCTTATGAGACATGTCGTTAGTAACCATTTGCCGCAACTCATATGATAGTACACCAATACTAAGCAGAACATAATTGTAGTTTTACCCATAATTTTTCATTGTTAGTAACAATTTTTATATAAATTAAATCATTTTTCAATTTGTTTTTTGTTCTTTGCGTAATTTCGAATAATTTGGGCACTCTTAAATGTTAAACGTCAAATGCCAATTTTTGAGGTTATATTTGGTATGAGCGTACTATCACATATGTTGCGGCAAATGGTTACTAACATGTTCATAGGTGAAGACCAGCGATACAGACAAACAGAAGGAGCACCGATGGGATCACCTCTATCACCAGTGATTGCCAATATATTCATGGAAGATTTCGAGATCCAAGCACTACAATCAACACCTCACAAAACAAAACTATGGCTGCGTTACGTGGATGACACATTTGTGATTTGGACACATGGAAGGGAAAAACTAACCGCATTCCTGGAACATCTCAACACCATCGATCACAAGATCGCGTTTACCATGGAGGTGGAAAAGGATAACAAACTGCCATTCCTAGATGTACTTGTGTATAAAAAGGATAATGGAACATTGGGTCATACTGTATACCGGAAGAGCACACATACCAACCGGTACCTGAATGCCAAATCGCACTATCACCCAGCACAGATACAATCAGTGGTTAGAACACTGATCACAAGATCGAAACGGCTAACAGATAAGAACAACATGCATCAAGAAACAGTTAACATCAGAACGGCGTTACTACAAAATGGATTCTCCAAGACAAACATAAATAGTGCAGAAAAACCAACACAACGGAAAGATAGCGACACAAACATAACAGTAGCCAAATCCTGTCTACCATATGTACAAGACACGACAGACAGAATCGGAAAAATCCTTCGAAGACATAACATCGAAACCATCTTCACCACCAACAAAAAGTTATCGAACATGCTGCAAACCCCGAAAACTAAAATAGCACTCAAAGATCAAGGAGTGTACGAGATTCCATGCCAGGATTGTTCACGAACATACATAGGCCAAACAAACAGACGCATTAATGTAAGAAGAGAGGAACATCGTAACGCAGTACAAAAAGACCAGAAAACGTCTTCACTGGCCCAACATGTAAAGGAGACCTCACATGCGATAGATTTTGACAACACAAGGATAATAGCAAACATACAGTATCTATCACACCGGATTATCAGAGAAGCTATCGAAATCGAAAAACGACCACATAATTTGAATTCACGAGACGACACTCAGAGATTGCCATCGACCTGGAAGCCTATTCTCAGAAAACACCCAGTCACGAACGAAAGGGAAAGGAGAAATCGGTTAGAGAAAGGAGGAGGAGAAAAGGAGAAAGTGAAAGTGAAAGTATCATTACAACGACCAATAACAAGGGCATCGACCAAGAAAGCCAGCATACAAATACCGCGGACATCAGCGAGGACCTCAGTTCAGTTCGAGTTACCAGGAGCAGAACACGAAGACTTGAAAATGGCAGATGAGATTATGCCGAAACGTCGTCATTTCAACATCGGTTCTTTTAAGAACCATGGAGGAGAATCTACGCGAGACCAAGCTCGGAAGAACATCAACTTCATATATATTGAGATGGTTAGAGATAAGATTAATACAGGGACAAGAGTAAACAAGCTTATATTCTTTATAGTGGGCAAAAT
Organism: Vesta saturnalis; assembly: GCA_036346205.1. Classification (NCBI taxonomy): domain Eukaryota; kingdom Metazoa; phylum Arthropoda; class Insecta; order Coleoptera; family Lampyridae; genus Vesta; species Vesta saturnalis. Next base: position 396,524 of record JARFJB010002219.1, read on the forward strand.
TAGATAGACTGGAGAATGTATACACTGCGTTTTAATAAGTAAAGTAATAGACGAGTGAGGGAAAATGGTTTTGATTTAACGAAACAGGATTGGTGGAATTTGCACAAGTTTGTTTATTCATAAAAGCAATGTGCTATATAAGGAGCATGTGAGGAAGGTCAGAAGGATTGATATTTGTGAGTACGATTAAGTTCGTAGAACATATTTCAATAAATTTACAGTTTATTCAAAGTATTTATGCAATTTAGAAACTTTACAGATATTTATCACATGAAGTAGGTTTATAACAATATGTAGAATATGTATCGAGTTAGTTACAATGCAGGAAATAGTTAAACTTTAAGAAAGGGTTATGATACGGACACGGTTTAGTTTTAATTCACAGACAAAGTGTACAAAAAGTGCAGGAGAAGTGGTAGTGCGTTGTAAACATTAATGAAAACATGAACAACATTTCTACATTGGGATATTTTACATAAAAATACATTTTGTGTACAAAATCTACATAAATGTGGTAAACAATATGGATTTATGAATTGACAAAGTTTTAGGCTATACAGTGAAAGTAAACAGTATTGATGTTAAAGACAGTTATAACAACATCATAAAATAACATTTCAAGTAATTTGGACGTTGTAAGCGCAATTTATGAGTAAAATTGTAATAAATTAGGTTACGTATTAATTTTAAGGATTTTGCAAATTTATAGTTTTTGTAGGATAATTTAAGCTTAAAATAAATTATAAAAGTAATTAATAGAAGGTTTCCCTCGTTTTCATAAACAAATTTACAATGTACAAGGTATATGAACATAAAATTAGAAAAGTGGGGTTAACTACCTAAATTTCTAATATGAAAAACGAATTTCTGTTAAAATTAAGTTATATTATTTGAAATAAATGTGTTCTGATACAGTGTTTCGTGTAGATTACGAATATGTAATTAGTTTAGGTGTAAAATATAGTTTCTTAGATATAAGTAAAATTAGATTATAAATTGTCAAATTGCACAGTGTCGAAGCAAACTAGGGCTTGTGAGGTATCGTTTTATGCGGAATTTTGCCCTGATTCCGAATCTGTTTTCAAAAAGTAAGTCCGACTTATTTTAAGAAAGTTATAGCATAATTTGTATTTTAGTTAAGTTAACAATTTTGTTTAGACCAATCAAAGCTTGGATACTTTGTGTGTATGGTACAGAAAAAGTTGAAATTTTGGTATCAAACAGAAAAGTATAAAAGGAATTGCTCCTGATTTCTCGCTCTCTTACTCTTACTCTTACAATTTTTAAGTTTCACAACTAACAAGTAAAAGTGTTAATAGTGTTGGTGTTAACACGTAAGTTTTAAGTTACGTTAATATTATCGGATTTTTGAATCGCGGTCAGTGAAGAGTCGAGACCTCAGTAACAATTGTTTTTAACCTACGATTAAATTTAAAAGTTAGGTTACCGACATAATTGTCGATTACAATAAATTTGTTTCGATTCAAATACGTGTTCAAATTTCGGTTGATGTGTTTTTGTTTTTTTTTATGTTAATAACATTATTCAGTTCTCTGGATTTGATGTTTATTTTTTTTGGAAGCGAGGCATAGTTATTAACAAACTAAATTCCATAACGGGATCTAAAACAAAAGTGAAATTAATTAAAATTTATATGAACATAAAATATAATTTTAAAATCGAAACAGTTTGTAAACGTCTAAAACAACATATAAATAATATACCATTTAAAACACAGTGCTTAATTGAGAATACATAAGTAATATTACGTAACATCACAATTTATACCAAGAAAAGTCGTTCATCAACAATTTGGAATTGGATGAAGTATGGAAATCTATGCAGCACCAGTATAAACAACAGAGCAGTATCATTGGCTATACATGGGAAGAAGTCTACCCACGATATTAATATGGAACCAGCCAAATGAAAACATCTTTGTGAATATGCAGAGACACATGTGAGTGAAATTTTATTATCATAACCTATTAAATTGTTTTGATTATTCGTTTGATTTCCTGTATTTATGTTTTTATTGATTATACGTGGAAATGTTTGTGCGACAACATGGTATAAATATCTGTAAGGTAAATGACCCAGTGTTATTACCAACTTTTCAATTTTAATATTAAACAAAACATAATTGAACTCACATATTTAAGATCTGTTATTGACATTTTTGACAGGCTGTATTTTAATTCATTTAGGACGCTACGGTTGCGTGATTATGTAGGTTCAACTAAGGTCTGTTTCACATACCAACCAATTATTATAATTTGCAATTTATTTCACAAAGAACATTTTTATATTAAAAGTAAAATTTTTCATGATTTCACGATTACATTTAAACGCAATCAAAATAACATCAAAGGTTAAATTATGTTTATTTTATTTGCCAACAATAAGCGATAAAGCTAATGAACTCTATTCCCATTTGAGAGATTATGAGCGGTGCAACATTAACAATTACAATACAATTAATTAAATATTATTACATTTCATATATTATATATATATATATATATATATATATATATATATATATATATATATATATATATATATATATATGTATATATATGGGGTTTCTCAGGGTAGCCGTTCGTTAGAAGAAGTGTTCGTGGTTAGAAAAAACGTACAATTCTAAATTTTTGGTCTCCAGGGTTATTCAAGATTCTCTTTCATCGACATATTAAACTTAGTGGAAAATTACCTTCACAATACCTACTTAATGTTCGGGGATCAAAGATACAAACAAACGGAAGGAGGGCCGATGGGATCACCACTAGCGCCAGTATTGCATATCAATATCTCCTAAATGAAAATAGGCACGTTTTCCAAATATGGCAGGCGTACTAAGTAGGCGAGAACGATTATTTTACAAAGTTTTATTAATTCTCGATTAATGTACTTGTTTTTGAGATTTTGGCTATTGTACGGTCGTGTTGCGGACATAAATTTTACGTAGATTGCTTTGGACAACAAACATCAATGCGATTTCTGCAAATTGACGTCAGTGTCACAGTCAGTGCAAGTGCCGGTCAACAATTAGAGAAAACAATGCCAAGAACGTTTTGGAATGAAAAATATACCGATATGCATTATGTTTATGCGTTATTCAACGGAAATTCTAATACGGCAGTTGAAGAGTACCGAGGGCGTTTTCCAAATTGAAAAACTCCAAATCTACAGGTGTTTGTAGACGTATATAGTCTATTTTCTGATTGTGAAAAACAATTCAAGTACGCTTGGAGTTGTTTACCAGCTCCAAATGTCTCAATCCAGTGTTTAGGACACTCAAACATCACCTAAACTTTTGTAGATGGGTCTTAAATCAGCAGAAATGCACAACTTATACATTTGTGGAATGATAAAAGCTACTTTACAAGAAATGGAGTTGTAAATTACTGCAACCTCTATGTATAGGTCCGTGAAAGTCCTCGGTGTATTAGAGAATCGTCGTTTCAGTATCAATTGAACGCAAATGTGTGGGTTGGTGTTATTGGAAATTCTCTTTGTGGGCCGCATTTTCTACCTCCTGCAAATTCATTTCGTAATTTTTTTTTAAATCGTTTCAGGACTTGCTGGAAGGTGTTTCTTTGAATTAGCATCAAGATAATTGGATCCACCTGAATGGTGCTCCAACGCTTTATGAGCGGAAAGACCGGCAGTGGTTGGATGAAAATTATCATCAATGGATTGGACGTGTGCAAAAATCGAAAATGCATAAAAATAAAAATTTGTTGGTAAATAACTGGACTAGCACGCTGTAAGATCGAATTTAATCAGTGGCGTAATACAAAAAAATTCGAATGGGTAGAAGGATGCGCGGCCTCCAAAAAATATCACCTGGTATACAGATTGTGCAAAAATCTCTGCAAAATAATGATTGTCGCCGTATAGTGCGCTGATCAAATTTGGAAATCGTACCTATTTCCGTTTAGTAGATATTTAGAAAAAATACTTCAAATTTTGGCGGCATGTATCTCTTGTAAGAAAGTGTTTTAGGACAAATCCCCATTATTTTCACGTATTCTAGCGATTCCTGAAGTTATTAAGAATAAACAAGATTACTAGTGATATGAAGATGGCTTTTCCGGAAACGTCGCCGAATTAACAAAGGTTCTTACAAGAATCTTATCAACACACACGAAAGAAATGGAAATACACACACACACACACACACACACACACACACACACACACACACACACACACACACACACACACACACACTATATATATATATATATATATATATATATATATATATATATATATATACGTATTATAATTTTATACACAATGGAGGATCACAGTCAACTTTTGTAACAGTTAATTTAAAGTTAATTATTATTATGTTCGTTCACTAAAACAATTTCTATAGTTATCTATTAATATTGCTTATAGCAAATAAAAATTAACAATTAGTCACGTGTTGTCATATGCGAAACCTTAGCGAATTAGGGACTCACATGACATACACAAAAGTTGATTGTCATCCTCCATTGTGTATAAAAATTATAATACACCGTAACTATGAAAGTATAAACGGCTTAAGTTTGAATCGAGGCTGACTTGCCTCCTCGATAGCTCAGTTGGAAGAGCCCCACTCTAGCAAAGTGGACGTCGTGGGTTCAAGTTCCACTCTAGTTAACCTTTTACTTTATGTACTCTAAAAGCTAATTTTAAATAAAATACAGATAATTATTATGTTGAGCTTCTGTTCGCTCATTAAAACAATATATATATATATATATATATATATATATATATATATATATATATATATATATATAATGTGTCCCAAATTCGCTTCTCTATAAAGGGACCTCGGCTTCTGTTATACTTACGGCAAAGGTTAAATAGGGAAAGTTTTAGAGGAATCTTAGAGCATTCGATATTTGGTTTCAGATTTACTATCGGTCAATTGGTTTTGAAAATATCGGCGAAAAACCGAAAATGGCGGATTTCGTTTTTCGCCAGTAAATCCGAAATGGTTAATTTGACAGCTGTCACAATGTGAGATTATTCGGACACTTTTTTAAGACGAATAAGATGGCGTGTATTACATGTCACAATCGTCTTTTGTTATCCCACAATCTGCCTCAACTTTCATTTTTCTTGTTGCCGCCATATTGGATTTTTCGATTTTTTGAAAGAGCGCAATATTTCCAGTTTAGTGATGTCTCACAAGTGCATAAAAGATTAGAGTTTCATCGAAATATCACATTTTCTAAAGTTAGGTCTTATTTATTATTATTAGTAGGACATCATTTATTTGTCAGTAAAATTGGGTTTCATTTTTTCCATATAAGGTGGCTCTGACTTTGACGTTAAATAATTCAAAGTAGTGTTTTCATAAGTAGTACGCTTTTCTGTCATTAAAATCATAAACGTGACACACAAATTGTAAAAGCCTGTTGAAAATGGCCGGCATTCCCTATTCAAATGAAGAAAAGTTTGACATGTTAGCGCTTTACTTGCAGTCAAACAGAAACGCCGACATTACCTCAGCGGGGTATTTGGAGATGTACCCCGAACGACGGGAGCCTCATAAAACCCACTTCAGAAAAATTGTAATTAATTTAATTACCTATGGGGCCTTCGAACAACCTAAAAGCGGTTACAATATTGATAATGAAAATCGTGACAGAAACATTTTACAAGCTGTCAACGAGGACTCCAGTGCATCGGTAAGAACGGTAGAACGGGAAATTCGTGTGTCAAAATCAACGGTACAAAGAGTGTTAAAAAAGAATAACTACTATCCATACAAACCCACAATAGTTCAAGGACTTAAGGAAACTGATTTTCCAAGACGAATGCGCTTCTGCGAGTGGTATACTAGAATGTGTAATGAAAATCCCGATTTTGTTAATCATGTCTTGTGGTCTGATGAGAGTAGGTTTACGAATTGTGGAGTTTTTAATAAGCACAACATTCATCACTGGGGCACCTATGTATTATAAATTATTAATCATTGCAGGAAATCGACTTATACGACCATTTTTGTTTGACTATAACTTAAACGGACAGAGGTACCTAGAGCTTTTGCGAAACCAGGTTGTGCCGGCTAAACTTACATTAAAAACTACAAAGAAAGAGTGTGTGTGTGTGCGTGTGTGCACGTGTGCGTGTGTGCGTGTGTACGTGTGTGCGTGCGTGCGTGCGTGCGTGTGTGCGTGTATGCGTGTGTGCGTGTATGCGTGTGTGCGTGTGTGCGCGTGTGCGTCTGTGTGTGTGCGTGTGTGCGTGGGTGCGTGTGTACGCGTGTGCGTGTGTACGTGTGTGCGCGTGTGCGTATGTGCGTGTGTGCGTGTGTGCGTGTGTGCGTGTGTGCGTGTGTGCGTGTGTGCTGTGTGTGCGTGTAAGCGTGTGTGCGTGTGTGGGTGTGTGGGTGTGTGCGTGTATACGTGTGTGCGTGTAAGCGTGTGTGCGTGTGTGCGTGTGAGCGTGTGTGCATGTGTGTGCGTGTGTGTATGTGTGAGTGTATGTGTGAGTGTGCGCGTGCATGTGCGTGTGCATGTAGGTGTGCGTGTGCGTCTGCGTCTGCGTGTGCGTGGGTGTGTGTATGGGTGTGCGTGTGCGTGTGCGTGTGCGATATCTCGAGAACGACAACACTGACGTACTTCAACGTGAATAACGATTGATTTTAGGCGGTGACTATCCGCACGCAAAATTAACCTAAATCTGTTTAAAAAAATGGAAATAAAAAGGGAATCTAAAATCTACAGTAACCTAGGATCCAAGCTACGTTACGCTACAGTCCATTGAGAAAATCCCAGGTTACCGTAGATTTTTTTTTCTTTTTATTTCCATCTTTAGACAGTTTAAGGTTATAATTTTTGCGTGTGGACAGTCATAGCGTTAATTTTATAAGGAAATGTTTAGATATATTTTAAAGAAATTTTTTTTATATAACTTTTCTTTGTATTTTGCCTATGTAATTTGTTTAAGTTACATCTATATACCTAACGGGTGGTCCCACAAGATTGCAACATTTGATTCCTTAATAAAATACATATTTTTTGAAGATTTATAAATTTTTTTATTTCAACTTATGTTACATAGGTTCCGATTAAATATGGACCAAAATATCCATTAAATAGCCGCCATGACTTTGCTGCCACATTCTTGTTCTTTTGATGAAATTTCCGAGAACAATTTCGCACTTTTGTTGATCAATTTTTCCAATGACGCGTCGAATTTCATCTTTAAGCTCATTTATTGTTGTAGGATGATCGGAATACGTTCTCAAAGAAATATGGCCCAACCACTGCTCCAGTCCAAAATCCACACCAAATAGTGATTTTTTGTGGGTTTATTTTTTTGTCATGAACTAGCCGAGGATTCTCAGCAGCCCAGATGCGACAGTTCTGTGTGTTCACATACCCGCCTAAGTGGAAATGCGCCTCAACACTAAACATGATTTTCTTCCAAAAATCAACATCCAGTTCTTGGTTTTGCAATATCCAGTTGACGAATACACGGCGCTGCGCATGATCTGCTGGCTTAATTTTTTGAGTTAGCTGGACCTTGTAGGATGAAAATGAAGATAATTTTTCAAAATTCGAAGTAAAGTGGTTTTTGAAATTTCCAACCCTTGTGAACACCGGCGAGTGGTGGTTTTTGGATTCTCGCCAACACTTTCAGTCACTGTGGCAATATTATCGATAGATTGTCCTGGCCGATGACGAATTGGGGTTTTTTTATCAACAACTGAACCAATTTCCTAAAATTTGTTGATTACTCGCTGAACTATTAAATGATTTGGGGCGTTTTCTCGCCCGAAAATTGCGCATAACCTGTGAATTGTGCCCGAAAAACTTTCCCCATATTTGAAATAAGTTTTCACAATTAAAAAGAGTTGTTGAATTGTGTAACCTAATAGTCGGGATGTGTCTATTTGACATTTAAGGTAATTTGAGTGCAGCATATAGAATTTAGAAAAATGCCGGGACATTTTAAAGTTGCGCTCTTGTTGGAACATCCGTTATTAATGTCTAACTGACATGAAGTTTTAAACGTCCATCTAACGTTTTGTTTTTATAATGTTCCCTGTTGTCGTTATGAACATATTAAAAAAGGGAATGTATGTTACAATTATTTCATTGCTTTCCAGGTTGGAAGGTCGTGTGTTGGTCCAGGCCTGATATTTTTTATGTTCATAACGAAAATAGGTAACATTATAAAAACAAATAACAATAATCTATGTCAGATGGATGGTTGAAACTTCATGTCAGATAGAGGTTAATACACATCTAGATAATGTAAGAAGGATTCCAAAGCCGCACACTTCTATACAAAAATATCGATAATACAGTTTAAGCATTTTCAAGCTTATTTAATTCATTTTTATACTTCTTTTGCTTTACATTAAGAAACTTTATAAACAAAAGTTATGTAAGATTAAATTTTCTTTAAAAAATATGTCTACACATTTTCTTAAAAAATTAATCGTTATTTAGATATTGAAAAAAATTGAACTAACGCTTAAATTCTAATTTAGGAATTTTTGACGTCAAATTCCGCGTGGTACCAAAAAATTGCATAGAGCATAATTATACGATATGTTTAGGGTCTACGTGCTGGTATTTTATGTCTTTGAAATATACAGCTGTTTCAGAAATATTTGATAAAACCCAATAACTGCCCCTAATAAACCCTTTCTCCCGCTGAATTTCTTCAAACATCTAATCAGATCCAAGTGAAATGAAAAGCTTAAATGTGAAATTCAATGTATATACGTATTGTCGTTCTAGAGTTATCGTGGATACTAACTTGCATCTTCAGACACATTCAAACACACACACACACACACACACACACACACACACACACACACACACACACGCACGCACACACACATCCACGCCCACACTCACACTCACACCCATACCAACATCAACACTCACACCTACACCTACACCTACACACAAACACACACGCACACCCACACGTATACGAACACGCACAACACACACACACACACACACACACACACACACACACACACATGCACAATCACACGCACACGCACTCACACCTGCGCGTCGCGGGCATGAAATTAGCAGCAATAAAATTGTTAAATTCGACCTATCTGATGTGTGCATAACCTACGTATTTCATTCTTTATTCAATGTTAGTTTTTCACAAATTGGCAACGTTGGTGTTTGGTCAAGAATAAATTATCCCGTCGAACGTCGTTTTATTGTTATTTGACTGTCGTGTATTTCCATTAATCCGTTTATGATTATTTCCAATTTATAGTCAGATACAATAATTGTTTACTGAAGTATTTCTCCTTTATAAAATGGAAACAATTTTAGAACAACAGAGGAGGTACCATGAAGAGCGAGAGCGTTTAGTAGATGCTATGGTGAAAGAGATGCTTCATAAAAAAATTAGTGTAAGGTTCCTTAATACATTACAAACATAACTAAAATTCATGTAATGTAAATAAATGCAATTTTTATTATAGCACCGCGAAGTTATAAATTCTGACTATCGTTTAAAATATTTATTAGATCGTTACTTAGTAAGTACTGAAAGGCTGGTTGAGCTGTATGAAGATAGAGATGGTCACAGAAAAGCTGAAGTTGCTGCACTTACAGGGCCTAATGAATTTCAAGAATTTTACACAAGGTTAAAGCAAATTAAAGATTTTTATCGCAAACATCCTAATGAGGTTAGTTTTTAGTTATTTGTAATCAAATAAGTCACTATAAACCCTTTTTATAGATTAGTATTCCTATGTCTGTTGAGTTTGATGAATTTGCAAAAGCAAGAGAAAATCCTACGGATGAACTATCAAGTAAATTTTAACATTTTAATAGTAGTTTAATATATAGTGGTACATTTTTAGATTTGGTCGATTTTTCCGATGAAGAAGGGTATGGAAAGTTTTTGGACTTACATGAATGCTATGAAAAATACATTAATTTAAAGGGAATTGAGGTATTATTAGTTCAATGGATTTATTTTATTATGTCCCCATTAGATATGTGTCTAAAACTTAAAATTATCCTAAAAGTGCAGGTATAATAGTTTATTAAAAAAACTAGTTCTATAAAATGAGTTTTACCAATGTTCCTAGCATATGTAATTAAAAACTATTATTAATTTTATTAAATACATAAATAAAAATTTTACCTCAAGTAGGATTTGAACCTACGACCTGTACTTTGCTAGAGTACCGCACTAACCATCTGCGGCATCGAGATGTAAGCCACAATTGAAGTAAATCTTGTCTTTATGTATGTAGAACTATTATAAATTCTAAATCTAATGAGATTACAATCAAATTACTTATATTAATGGAATGTGAACCTGCAATACCGCAAGGATTCAAACATACCATGTGTGTGCAAGGATTCACACATACCATGTGTGAATCCTTGTGGTATTGCAGGCTTAGATTCCATTAATATAAGTAATTTGATTGTAATCTCATTATATTTAGAATTTACAATAGTTCTACATACATAAAGACAAAATTTACTTCGATTGGGGCTTATTTCTCGATGGCGCAGATGGTTAGTGCCGTACTCTAGCAAAGTACAGGTCGTAGGTTCCAAACCTACTCGAGGTAAACTTTTTATTTATGTATTTAATAAAATTAATAATAGTTTTTAATTACATATTTACTTTTGAACTTATTCGTTCATAACAAAAACTTATAATAATTCCTAGCATATATTTATATAGCTAAATGAATCAAATGGTACAATATTTATATTTTTAATATAGTCATAATTTTTACATTTGACAAAGAAAAATAAACTTCATTTTATTAATAATTACCTACTTTAAATGGAATTTCGTACATATGTGTTGTTGCATGTTATAAGTTAAACCAAAGGGTATTGAAGCTAATTTTTTGGACCACTGGGTTTAAAACATACACTTTACGTACTCATTTTAGGAACTAAAATTTCACCTTTACTCTATTAGGATTAAAATTTTGTTTCAGTTTAAATGCAGTAGGTATTCAATAGCATGCATGGAATGTATAATTTGACATTAGTGGTTCAATTAGTATGTATAAAAATAACAAAATATGAAGTTTCTACATAATACTTTTGCTTATTATTCAGAGACAAATATCGTTCAAAATTTTGTTTAGAAACTCTGCTATACAATTACAACGTCATCTCATATAAAAACAGAAATTGCCAAGATTTGTCATTGTGTTTTATATATTTTTATAAATTTGTATGTTTTAATTCTTGCAGTGCAAAAAATAGTGTATATATCATAGCACCAAATTACCTTTCATCCCTTGAGTGATTGTTGCACTTGCCACCTATGGGATTAAAAGCTGTACTTTGGTCCCTTGATGTACAATATAAATTAAAGTAAATTAACAATAGTCATTCTTCGACAGACTAATGCTTTCTCGTGACGTATCCTTCAGTGGAGTGTAGTAACATACTCTATCTTTGGCATTCCCAGTATTTGATGGAATCTTTCATTAGTTTCATTACAAGTTAAGTAACATCAAACAATATGACTGCAAAATCTTATTTTATTATATTACTATTAAATAGTGTAAAAATACAATTAATAGTATACATTGATGTTGGCAATTGTTTTTACTACTTAAAGTTAACAAACGAGATACGATTAAATTATATGTTCAGGCACAAGTTGCTCTTCTTACAGTTGAATCTAACATCCTGGTTAATATTTCTTGACTTATATTGTTAAATCCTATCTTCTTGGACCTCAAAAATTGTTCTTTGTTTTCAAATTTATTGTATTTATTGTATATGTAGTTCTAAACATATCCCTAAATAAAAAAAATTTAATAGAGTTAGGTCAGTTGAATGCACAAGTCAAGATGCCATTCTATGTGTGCCAAGCCAGCTATGTGGAACCGAGCACGTTTCAATAACTTTTAGTGGTAAACTTGCTAAAGCATCTTCAACTTGTTTTTTACACAAGTTTAGATAACAGACAGGCATTTAAGAATGATGGTAAATAAAGGGCCTAATTATTCATCCAGCAACACAAATGTTGAAACCAAAGTGATGCTGGTGTCTAGATATTTTTGTAAACATGGATTTTGTTGTGTCCAATAACCACCTAGTGGGCAAATAAGCGAGGTAAGCTGCTTACGACCTGTCAATCTGATCACAATGGGAAAAAACATTTTATTTTAAATGTGCCCATGAGAAAATGCTGGAAATTATTTTGAAGTTCCTTATTTCTCCGCTAGGGGGCGCAATTAAAAGTTAAATAATAGAATTCTAAATTTCTCTCAGAACTCCTACATAAAGATATACCTTTACTTACATTGTTAGAAAGTCTAGACAATTCTACATAATTTTGGTTTAAGGTTCATTGGCGTACTGACCATAATAAAAGTGGAGAGAAGTAGGTATTTGAAATTGCATTCCCATTGTTACACAATAGTTCCTAATAAAAGTGCTTGAGGGCGCAATTTGTTATAATATCAGTTTATTCATTTTATTCATTTTATTTCCGAAAATTTAAGTCACATGGTGTATGGTACATTTTTGTCATCGTGTTTGAAAACTAGATTGAATTTGCAAAGAAAACGTAAAAACCGCAAGTTTTGCTCGTTTTAAAGTTATAGCGAAATGAAGATTTTTGTAACACTTTAATTGATGAAGTTTGGTTTTGCCGAGCCGAATTGGATATACGTTGGTCTCATATTAACCCTTAACCAGTCACGGTGTGTCACACAGGCACATCCCAAGGGTTCTTAGGATCGATTTTTTTGCAGAAAAATTATTGAGCCCTGGGTATTTTATTTATCTTTTACTACTGTATATTGTGTACGCTTTTGCTCTTAGTGATAATTTTTTTCATTATAGATCCTATAAAAAATATTAAATTTTTTTGTTACACAACCGGTCAGGTGTGCTTGTCAGGCACATGTTGCAGAATATCATCTATTAGTGTGCTTTTGGCGCGATTTTGTGTCTCGCTAATCAGTTGTGTTTCTGTGCAGTAAAATGCGCACATCTGACATGCAACTGTGATTCACTCCAGACGGTTTTACTAGAAAAGTTTTCTTCATACACTTGCGGCGAGAGCAACTAGTAACATTGATTGTAAAATAAATTCTTTTGTCTGTAAATTACTTCCTGTATTTTAGTGGTGTTTGAAAATTTTCAAAATTTGTTCCAGAAGGTAAATAAATATATAATTTAAATAATACATTACAGGTAGAGTAGGAGATTTTTAAAATTAACATATAATACGTTCATATTGCAGGTATGCCGTCAAAAAAATCATTGACCGCAAAGGAATTGGTGGATATTATTGACAATTTATCTGACTTGGACGGAAACGAATTTTTGAATGAAAATGGTGAAGAAGATTTTGATTCTGATTCTGAGATAGAAGTACTTCCCGAAGTAACTGAAGTAGAGGATAGTCAGGACATGTCGGAAAATTCCGATGACGATGTGAAACCAGCAGCTACAGATTCTTTTGTGGGAAAAGATGGGACGGTATGGTTATCAAAACTTGCCTACCTCCTGGAAAATTGATTGAAGAACCAATTGAAGCATTTTCGTTTTGTTTATAAATTATAATATAGTGGACATTATTGTGAACTGTACAAATAAAGAGGCAGTGCGTGTTTATGAGTAAAAAAATAATCAAAAAGAATGGAAACGCTGCGATAGATTAGTGCAGGACATCTGAAGTTAAATAATACTTCCTATGAAGAGTTATGGAATTCTATGTACGGGCCTTCCATATTTAGAGCTACTATTGGACTCGGGCCCTTTAAGAAGCTGCTAAAGTTTATTTAGATTTGATGACAATTTCCAGAAGCCATCGTGGTAAAACTGATAAATTGGCGCCAATACGTGACTTATCGGAGGCACTCAATGTAAATCTGGGAAAATATTATTTACCAGATGACAACATAATGGTGGATGAGCAGCTAAGTCCCTTTAGAGGTAGATGCTCTTTTATTCAATATATGCCTGTAAAGCCAGATAAATATGGGATAATCATGTAGTGGGTGTGTGATTTGAAGAACTTTTATCCTTTGAAGGGAATACCGTACCTTGGCAAAGAAGGAAACCAGAGAGTCATTGGGGTAGGAAGCAGCATTGTAGAAAGACTGATAGAGCCATACCAAATGACCAACTACAATGTTACTTGTGACAACTACTTCATGAACTTCAGTTTAGCAGAAAAGCTCTTAGATAATGGTTTTACCATTGTAGGAACGCTAAAAAAACAAAACGTGCATACCACTAGAGTGGTATGCATAATAAAACAAGGCCGAAAGAGTCTTCGATCTTTGGCTTTACCACAAAAGTTCCTCTTGTGTCGTATGTCCTGAATATTAAAAAATCTGTAATTTTACTATCAACTATGCATCAATTGGCTGACGTTTCGGGAGAGAAGAACAAACCGGAAATAATTCGAACTTATAATGAAACAAAGGGTAGTGTTGATTCACTTGCTCAATTAGTACACATATACATGTGTAAACGAAAGACAAAAGATGGCCATATTTTATGAATGGAGTAGATGTTGCCGGTGTTGCTGCTTATGTTTTATGGAAGAATTTGCATCCACAATAGAATAAAGGAAAATCCCAAATAAGACGTATTTTTCTGCAGGATTTAGGTGAAAAATTAGTAATCCCACAAAGCAGACGAAGGCCTCGAAAGAGTTTACAGAAACCTATCCTACAATACATTGAACAATTTTCAAGCAATACTGAAGCTGAGACTTCACTAGCAAACCAAACAACGACACTCAAGCGTTGTCACATTTCTCCAGCTAAGAAAAGTAGACTTCAAAAACAAACTCGTGATAAATGTAAACATAATGTATGTGGAGAACATAGCTGTGCAACGAGAATTTGTAATAATTGTGTCTAATCCCTACTATTTACGGTATCAAAGTGTAGTTACTCTGGTTAAAATTTAATAAAAACTTATTTCCATAATATTGAAGAACTATGTTGTTTTAATTGTTTAATACAGATAAATAAATACATACATTTAAAATGCCGAGCATATTCACTATAAAATGCAGTGTGTCTAGTAGACACATCTTATCCGGTCCCGTTAATAAAATAGCTTGACTGGTTAAGGGTTAAAGAGATAATCACCGTCGCTAGGGGGCGTTAAGAAATCAAAAATAAGGCTTTTATGCTTTTTCTTTAAAATTTCAATTGCAAATTGTATGAATGCTAGCATGTAGAGTTTGAAAACGTAATGAGAAAGTGCTCTTTATTTTTCTATTGCACTAATTATCTAAAAATTAAAATGAAAATTCAAAAACTGGACCACTTACAAATACGCACTTTTCCCTTTTCGGTGTGAAACATGTCATGTTACAAAGATATTTAGTATCATAAGGAATTATTTATTATACAAAAAATAAATTTAAATTTGGCATGATTGTTAACGGAATAAAAAACAATTTATTTTGAAACAAAAGTCTTACGTTGGTATGCTAATAATACGTAGGCCTCCTCGAGCATTAATTAGTACTTGGCACCTGGTGGTCATGCTTCAAATGCAATTTCTTATTGTTGAGGGTTTCTGTCCCATTGCTCAATTAGTGCTACTTCTAGCATTTCCAACGTCACCGGAGGATTTCTAGTTTGCCTAGATAGTCCCATATGTGTTCAATGGGACTCATGTCTGGTGAGATAGCTGGCCATTCTTGGGCATATGGTAGCAGAACTTCTTCTCAAATGCTGTGCAAATAACTTTCCAGATTTACACTTTGATTGCGGAAAACAACAAGGTCTGTTCTACCATTTAAACATACGCCTCCCCAGACTGTGATAGAGCCTCCTCCAAAAGCAACTGTAGGAACCATAAATGTTTCATTATATCGCTGTCCAGGTTCTCGCCAAACTCTAGTATGTCCATCTGTGGAGAATAAGTTAAATTTGGACTCATCGGTGAATAAACAATGTGTCCAATTATCTTCATTCCAATGACGATGTGCTTCCGCCCAACCTAATCGATTTCTTTTCTGCTGGTTTGTGAGTTTTGGGAATTTGCAGGCCTCCTGCTGGAAATGTTCACTCCAGTTGCATGTTGGAAGATGGTATTTAGCACAGTAACATTGCTGAACTGTTTCGACGAACCGTTACGTTAATGAATCTTTCTTGGTTTTGTGTTGTTTTTTTCCGGGCCTCCTCCATGACGATGATTTACACTCCCAGTCTCCAATTATCTTTGCCAAATTCTGTCAACCAGGGTGTGACATACACCTAATCTCTTGCCTACCGAGACATACCCATCTCTAACCAAGCTACTGCTTTGGTCATTTCCTCTTGTGAAATTCTTCTCAAAGGCATAACTAATACCACCAAAATCAAATTTAACAAATAGCGTGGGCACTATAATTAAAAAATGCAATAATTGTACCAACAATGATAATGACGTTTTAATAATGATAACTTAATTTAGGCAAAGCGTTTATTTAATAACAACATTTGTATGGTTACTTGCAGTTAAATATTGTGTAAAATGTTTATGATTTTGTTTGATTAAAGATATTGAAAAAAGAAGAAAATGCGAAAAATTTTCTAAGTGGTCCAGTTCAACTGTTGAACAGTGTAGTTCCTAAATTATATAATTTTTCTCAAATTTAATCAACTTGACGGTTTCCAACATCCCCGTCCTGTTCATTTGTATCTTGAATACAGTTATGCTCTGATAAAATAACATGACACCAACACCGTCATAAGGAAGTCGTATGCTGGCCAGATCAGATTTTGAAGAGCTAGTGCCCCTATGAGCATTGTCAAAATATTTGAATGTCGATTTTCAAGTCAATAGCATTAAAACTTAAATCTATTGGTATTTGGTTAAATATCAATAGATTTAAGGTTTTAAACACTCTACATCTCTGAAACCTGCAATATTTGCATGAAAGCATCTTAGGCTTAATTCCTCGTATTTTGGTATTGACTATTTAGTTTAGAGATTGCCCAATCTTAATTAATCGCCATGTAATAGTCGTCAATACTTATTTTATAATTTGATTTTTTAGAAAGTGGATTACATTACATATCTAAGTATGTTCGAACAATTATATGACATACCAAAAGAAAGAAAAACTGGAGAATATAGACGTTATCTAATGATGTTAATTGAATATTTAAGTTGGTTTGTACAGCGTGTTAAACCTCTAATGGATTTGGAAGCTGATTTACAAACTGAAGTAGATGCTATTATTAGTCAGTGGGATAGTGGAACTGTACCTGGTTGGCCTGTAAGTAATTATTTGGAATGAAGGTTATAGTTATTTATTAAAATTAATTTTACAGAAAGAAGCTGGTTCTGCTTTAGCTAATGTTGGGGCACATTTAGAATTATCTGCGTTTAATAGTTGGGAAGAATTAGCATCTTTAGGTCTGGATAGATTAAAATCTGCATTGTTAGCATTAGGTTTAAAATGTGGAGGGTAAGTATGTTGATTTGGGTTAGTTAGAGTATAAATGTTTTAATTTATACAGAACACTCGAAGAACGAGCTCAAAGATTATGGGCAACAAAGGGTACAACATCACTGGATCCATCATTAATGGCTAAAAATAAAAGTGGAAAAGCTAGTAAGGAAAGAGAGCAATTAAGACAAAGAGATTTAGCATGCTTAGAAGCACAAATATATAGGTAATTGTTTTTGGTTTGTTTACTACACAATTCTGTAAAACTTTGTATTATTTAAAAATTATTATTAATTTTATTAATAATAATTTACATCAGTTCTACTACATAAAGACAAAATTTACATCGATTGGGGCTTGTATCTCGATAGCGCAGATGGTTAGCACGGTACTCTAACAAAGTACAGGTCGTAGGTTCAAATCTTACCCAAGGTAAACTTTTTATTTATGTATTTAATAAAATTAATAATAATTTGTATTATTTAAATTGCAAAATTTTCTAAACCATTAATTCTATTACTTTGATAATGTCTAGAGAACGTTGGGATACAAATAATTATTCAGAAATATTTAGAGGTAAATGAATATCGTCTTGGGTTAAACACTGTCCATTTTATTTATATTTTTACAAATATTACACATTCTGACAGCAATTGCAGTTGAAAAGTTTTATTAATATGTTAATGTTAAACAAGTTTATAAAATATGCATTTATTATGAACATAATCGGAAAAAAAACAGTTGCATATTAAATTCCCAAATATGCAATAATATTTCTCTTACTAAATTTAGTTACTGAGTTTCTTTTTCTTCCACCTAATAATTGTTCATACTTATCATTGTGAGTATATTTTTTTATATTTCTGCAAAGTTCCATACTGTTAGATGGTTCATCCTCAGTTAGGTTCCTATATTTCATCAAGTAGCTTCGACATGGTTGTTCATTGTATCGATTATTTAAGACTCAAACAACTGACAATAATTCAAATAATAAATAAGTAAAAATTGAAAAAGTAAATAAATAACAAACGCAATTTCCGGAATCCAAAAGGAATGCTACTGTGACACGATTAGTGAAATAAAAATTTTTATTTTATATGTTGAATGCCATTTGGTGATTGAAACGAAAGGCATTACTATTGCACAAAATTTATACTCTGTTTTTGAAACTGAGAGGTGTTTTCAAATGTAGGTGCTAAATATATTACTTCTCATTATGTAGTGAAACATCATGTTCATAGACAGAACTTTCTAATTGAAAACTTTGACATTGGTATCTGTTTTAAAGAATGTGTGGTGATTAAAAAAGATGCTATTTTAAATTTGGTGTCATACTGACTTTCTTACAAAACTGAACAATTTTTATTTTCAAGTTGGTTACATTTGCTCATGCCTATTGTAATAGAGTTATGCACATAACGTTATAAACACTGTTCTGATATCAACTTTAATCTTATTAGAGTAATTTAAAGTTGATAACATTCAATAAAATTCCTATTGTACTTCTACAAATCACATTGGGCTCTCGGACACATCAGTTCAGTGTGTATTTCACTAAATTGTTTTCATACCACGTTCAGTTTTTCTCGGCTTTAACATGTGGTATCAGCGATAATAAGCATAGCACTAGTTATATTATCCCTGAATGTTTTTAGTACAAGTAGTAGTATACTGGATTATGCGCAATCACAAACAATAAAAAGTGTAAATTGAATTACTGAAATTATTACATTCTTGTATTATATACCATTGTGATATACTGGCTAGAGTGCAGTTATAACATTATGTTTCAGGTGCGCTTTAAAATTAATTACGTTGCTAGTAGAAAATAGATGTTTGTATTTATTGTGAATTTCATAGCAAATTGCAAATTTTTGTCTGACGTGGTTCAAAGGATAAATGATAAATGTTCATCACAACGCCAAGATTTTTAATCTTTTCTTTAACACTAATTCACTTCCACCAAGTTTCATTAGTATAGATATAGCATTAAGAGCGCTAGATTGAGTGAGTTTAGAACCCATGCACATTGATCCTGATTTGGCAGGATTAAGATATTATTATTTACTAACCATACTAATATATTGTCAAGAACATTGTTTAGGTTATGAATAACCATATTAACATGGCAAGGGTGAGATGAAGTGTATACCTGAGCGTCGTCTGCGTAAAGCTGAAGGTGAACATTGTGGGATAAGATGAAAACCATATCCGCGGTAAATATGTATATTAAATAATATGGACCCAGTATGTTTCCTTGAGACACACTTTGATTGGTTATAACTGGTTCCGATATGTTGGCTTTTAGATGGGTGCGTTGTATTCAATTTTGTATGTAGTTGACGACAGTACGATTTGACGGCAGCCATAGTACTATGTTGGAAACCAGACCGTTAGTAATTTTTAGAAGGGCAGTCGCCGTGCTGTTTCCCTCTGAATCCAGATTGTATTGTGGGAAGTATATGATGCTGATCAATATGAACCAATAGTTACTTAAATACAACTGATTCAATAATCTTTGACAGCACTGACCACATGTTTATTGGTCTTAGCTGGTCCAGTGATGTGGCAGTTTTGATTTGGGAGGTGGTGAAATCAGTGAAGATTTCCAAATGTCCGGGAAATGTAGTTTATCATATTAGTCAATTCTGGTAAACAGTAAGCCAAAACTAGTTTAAACATTTTCAAGTTTATGTGATCCTGTCCAGAGGTGTTAAGATTTTAATTTGTCAACAATATCCATAATGTCTTTAGCTGTAACTGTGTTAAAAATAGAAACTTATTGATTATTCCTGGTCTAATACGGTTTACAAAGAATGTAAGTGTGTCTTGATTAGGTACAGATGAGTTTTTCATTTCTGCAAAGTAGGTATTTATTGTATTCACATCTAAAAGTCATCTGCTATAGAATTTTCAGCTTTTTTATGAATGCAAACGAATTCCATATTTTCTGTGGAGTACATTGGGCTTATTGATAAATGCTGTTTTTTCTTGCTTTGTTGCGAATGATAAGTAATTGCTTAATTGTTTATAAGAGTTAAAGTGCCTATTTTACGAGCAGCTGTTTTCTTAGCTGACAGAAGATGGTCAACCCATGATAGATTTGAAGATACAGTCATTCCCAACAGAGTAATAGAGTCTGAAAACTTAAAATCTAAGCAATTCATACTTAAACAGGAAATATAAGGTAGATTACCATTATGAGTAGACTGAGATGCTGTCGTCAGCAAATCAATGGATCGGATTACTTGTTGAAGAAATAAAGTCATTTATGTATATCAGGAAAAGTGTAGGCGCTATAACTGATCTCTGTGGCATGTCCGCGTTAATGCTAACTTCTTTTGGAAAACAGCCATCAACTACGATACGTATTCGTCTTTTATCAGTTGATGAGCGTATCATTTAACCCAAACCAGGTGAATTTGGCAAGTAAACACTTATGCCAAACTTAGTCAAATGCCTTTGTGAGATATCTAAAGCGACTACAACTGTTTCACCGGATTGTTCTAATTATTACAAACTTGGGTTACATATGAAAGAAGATCACCTGTTGAACGCCTCTGCCTAAACCCATATTGGTGGTCACTAAGGAGTTTGTTAGTTTCAAGGAACGAGGGTAATTGTTTATTGATGGCCTTTTCCGTGACTTTAGACAAAATGGAAGTGATGGCAATTGATCTGTAGTTCGAGGGATCAGTCTTATCGCCTTTTTTCGGAATAGGTTGAACATTTGCTAACTTCCATGATGAAGGAAATTCCCCAGAAGACATAGAGATCGCATAGAGCTTAGATAGGACTGATACTAGTTCGGGGCAACATTTCTTTTTTATAAAATAGCTGGGATACCGTCTGGGCCAGTCGCTTTATTGAGATCAAGCGTACCGAAAATGAATCGGTTTCATAGCGTATGAAGAAGAGTTGACTATGGGCACATCTTTTCCAGATTCATTGAGACACGAGTTTGATGCAAATAAATCCACAAAAACATTGGCTTTGTCTACAGAATCAGCAACTACACATCCGTCAAAAGTTGTCAGGGGGGAAATGAAAATGTACCAAAGTTTTTACTACTGGCTTTAGCTAAAGACCAAAATTTAAGATTGCCCAAAGGAGATGTAGCTAGTTCATTGCATTTTTGTTGTTCAAACTATTTTTTTTTCTTTAGTGATGACATTTGCAGATATTTCTAGCACCAACGTATTTTGCATGACTCTCGACCGTTTTATTACATTTCTATTTAATATAAGATTTATTTTTCAAAGATATTGTATCAGCACAAGCCTCATTGCACCAGGATTGGGAACGTGATTGACCTATACGATTCTGTTTTTTGGGAATGTATAAAGCCATGCCTATGGGGATGACTTCAGATACTGAAAGAGGGCGACTTAAAAAAACAATATACCCAGCATGGAAAGGTTGCAAAGAAATCTCGTAAATCACTCCATCTAGCTGACTTAAAACATCAGAAGGTTCTAATAGTGTTGCGAACAACAGCGGAATTAGGGACAGTAGAAATTATTTCTATTAGACAATGGAAACTGAGACAGAAGATAGTCAACTTTCAAACTAAGGCAATCTAAAAAGTCTTGAAAGTTACTGTCATTAGAAGACCTATAAATGCAACAGTAAAATTTCACAAATTTAGGACCAGAATGTTTAAACCAAATTACGTCGAAATTTTTATTTTCCAAGGAAGAAATCCTCTTGCAAGCAATGCTGTCCTCGATATAGACACATACGTCTCCTTTATATCGAAAGTTAGAGTGAAGGTTGTGTTGGGGATATTGCAAGTCGGGTAAATCGGAGCTTTCAGAGGAGACTTCAGATAGAAACAAAATGTCAGGTTGTAATTGTTCAAAATGTTGGTGAACAGCATTAAGATTAGACCTGATACCGCGGATGTTGTAATAGTGGATCAGAAAGTTAGAACTTTCGATGATCGAGGTCGCTTGGGCCCTGCCATTCCGGACATCCGAATGGGGCAGATTTTACGTCCGGTATTTATTACCCTAGGAACCACAGCCATCTTTTTTGTAACTTTTTATTTTGGACTTTCAATCCGATAGGTAGACAGTGAGGGCGAGAAGGAAGAATAAATTAAGGATGAAGAAAAGGTGACCGGCAGCCCTTACCGAGTTCAGAAAATCGGAGACCCAATATTAAGGAACCCATGTATGATTCTGAGCCTTTCTCCATATTGTTGCACTATTTTTTTATAAGCGCCATCGTATTTTGTTTAAATATTAAATTGGGGTATTTGATACAATAAATGCGTTTTAATGAAATATACGATCAAAGCAGCTTAAACGCGCAGATCACTTTTTCCAAATCAAAGTACCATTTGAAAACAAATAAAAAGAGTTGACGTTTTAGATAATTTAAGCACATTGGTTGCTAAGAATTAGAAATGACTCGGGGTAAAGCTGTTTGTGAAGAAATAAGAAAAGTGACCATTCATTTGCATTTGAAAGAAAAATTTTCTTCAAAAACTCTGAAAATGTTAGTTTGTACCGATATAGGGTGCGAAATATTTTTAAACTTCACAAAACTACTGTTTCTTTAGACCAGAACCAAAGAAATGGAAGTAAGTCACGATATTGTGATACAAATTTACGAGCTTTAAGAAGGAGTATTAAGCAAAATCGCCGCGTTAACTATGGAGAGATAAGTGTTTTGTGGAGTGAAGTAACAGACAAACGTGTTTCAAGAGCTACTTGTCATAGGGCTGCTCAAAATCTAGTATTTAAAACTTACAAGGTAAATGGAAACATTACGATTATTAAACGCATTCAGTTTTCCAATTTGTAGGCAAAGGAAAAACCTTTACTTACACAGAAGCAGAACAACAGACTTCTTTGGGCAAGGAAGCACAGAACTTGGGCTTAAAATGGAATTCAGTTTTATAATGTGATGAAGCGAGATTTGAAGTTTGCGTTGCCGATAGTCGAAGTCGAGTCATACGAATCAAAGAAGTTTTTCACAATGATTGTCTTAAAGACAAAGTTAAGGTTCCTGCATGTCAGCAGGAGGTGTGGACAAGGTGTAGACAGAATAATGTCTTAAAAGATAATTTGAAACCACAAATGGAAGGCGTGCTTTTGAAAAACGTTAAATGTATCTTTCAATAATGGCGCTGTTTGCCATGTGGCTACGAAAGTGAAAGAATGGATAGCAGAAACAATATTTCATTTTTAAAATCTACATCCAGCAGTCCAGATGTTTCACGGATCGAAACATGGTAGCATATCATGAAAAAAAGGTTGCGTTCACAACCTGCAAGAACCGTACCGGAGTTGAGTGCTCGTCTTCAAGAAATTTGGGTTGGTTTTACTCCTACTGAATGTCAAACATTAGTTGATAGTCAAAACGTATTGAGGCGGTAATAAACCGAAAGGGGATGTTACGCAATGGCAACTCTTTTTGTAAATTTTTGATAATTTTTATCGTAATGTTAATGTTAGTTATAATTTAATTTTTTCCCTCCTTTTGTCGGTTTAAACATGCTTTTATTAGTTACATTTTAATAAATAATATTCACGGTATTATAAAGTTGTATCAATGTTAAGAAATTTTCCTTTATCTTTTCTATGCGTACTACTAATAGACCGTAGCAATTCAACCTTAACGTCCTCATAGATTTACAAACCTGTTCCCTGATCGTCCCCTGCTTTGGAAGCTCTCAAGGAACCGTCAACGAATATACCAGAGTGCAAACCACCGTTTTCTTTCCATATAGTTAAGATCTATCATTGTTTTTTGTTTTGTTAAATAAGATTTTTACTTTCTTGCTAAACAAGAAAGTATTGCGGTCGGAAAAAAAATCGAAAAAAATAAGTTGCGTTATTTTGATGTTTTACGACTCCCTGAACCCAAAAAACAAAATTTTAGAAAATGTTTCAAAATGTCTGTGGTCACTCGCCAGCCGAAGCTATATGGACGATTTTGATGAAATTTGGAATGAAGGCCTACTAGACAATTATGTCGACAAAACAAGCTTTTAAACGCAATAGGTATACAGGGGGTGAAAATAAGGGAGTTACTTTGGGGGCACATTTTCAAATTTTAACGTAGAAGATTGAAATTCGGGTCATCAATAACTCACATGAAATGCAATTTTTTAAAACTTTCAAAATTGAATATGGCCGCAATTCCAGTCACATACATTTTTTTTTGTAGAAATATGTATTTCCGATACCGTTCAAGATATAAAAGAATTGGAAATAGATATGGATAAATTATGGTATAAATTTGCCTACATTTAAGGAGTCAACCTTGAGTAATTATTCGAAATTGATTTATTCAAAATTCTCTCCAAGCATTTTTTTTTTGTTTTTTTATATTCTGTAGGCAACCAGCCAGTCTTATGAATGCAACTAACCTGCTTCTTCTTCTGAAGCTACTAGTATAGGAGATATGAATTTTCAAATATTTAATATTGATATTGTTATAACTTTCTAACTATTTTGGTTACAAGCTTGGGATTTTGAAAATAAACTTTGTTCATTTGCGCTAATGAAATGTTATCCTGATGAAAACACAACTTCCGGTTTTTCCGGAAATTGAAAACATTTCTCGTATTGCCGGTATAACATACACATATTCTTACTTTATTTGAAAGGAGAGAAATTTGCTTTAAAACGATATAAAACAGTCAATAGTTATCTTGAAAGATAAGCGAAATATCTATTTTTAACTTTATACCGACATATACATATGTAGGTATAGAAGGTTATGCAACTGACTTTTTTCTCACTATAGCGGATGTCATGTTGACTAAGTTTCATCAAGATTGGCCATGATGTCTCGGTGTGTGTGCGTGGGGGGGGGGGAGGGTTATTAGGGTCACAGACAGAATAATATACAAGCCCTGTCTCAGTGAAGTTGGCCCAAGTAAGTAAATAGTATTTTTTAAAGAAATATATCATAACTATTGGGACGAGTTCTAATTGAAATAAATTAAATGCAAAGTATTTTAAATCACTATATTTTATTTCTCTCTTAAAAGAATTTCAAAAGGGTCGTACAGGTCAGAAAATAAAATTGATGTTTTTATACTGACGTATTTACTTTAAGATGTTTCCCGAGCGTAAAGTACAATTTTACGCTTCCAAAAGAACGCACAAAGTAGCACTTTTCAGAGGAGCGAGCGCAAAGTTACTTTGCCGCTCGCCGAGCGACAAAGTAACTTTGCACTCGGCGGTTGTAGAAAAAAAGTAACTTTGCGCTCTGCGATTGTACGAAAAATCTTGTGTGTAATTCGAGCACAAAGTTAAATTGCCGCTCTCGGGAGGTAACGGAGCGCGTCAAATTTCTCACTTAAAGCGGCAATGTATCA
The DNA here is from genome assembly GCA_036346205.1 of Vesta saturnalis. Taxonomy (NCBI): domain Eukaryota; kingdom Metazoa; phylum Arthropoda; class Insecta; order Coleoptera; family Lampyridae; genus Vesta; species Vesta saturnalis. The sequence continues at coordinate 422,277 of JARFJB010002219.1, forward strand.
CTTTGCGTTCCTAATACACAAATAATTATTGTGTGCGGTTTTCGTAATGTATTTTGATAGCGTTAATGCCATACGCGTACAATGTAGAAATACTATTCGGAACACAATTTAATCTTCAGAAAATTGGTTTTAACTGTATCGCTAAGATTCGCTTCTGGTGTGGGATTTAAAATAAATCTGTTTTAACTTACTTAGGTAAGTACGTTCCTCATTTGCTTTTGGGGTATTGATTAGGATTGGTATTTTGGTATGAGAACATTACGCTTAAGCGAATAGATGTACCATTCATTTGTATAACGCTATTTTATAACGGGATTTATGAGATTTAGAATAATGACTTCACTGTGGGCCTGGTCCCATCTTAAACAGGGTCTCTGCACTTTTAATTTACTTCCAAGGGCGTATAAAGGTGTGCGTGGGTAATCGGGAGGGCAAACGGCCCGTGGAGCTGCTAGGAACGCTCTGGAAAGGCCGGTAGATGAGGCTATTACGCCTATCTGCCCGACAGTAAAAAAAGCGACACCGGGCAAACGTGGTTGTGCTCCCGTCTAGTGTGCGTTTAGGTGTTGTTTTTAACTTACTTGCAGAAGAGGTTATGTATCGAACGGTAGCAGTTCTGGAACTGGATTGGAGCAGTGTTTAGTCGCAAAATCCCAAGAATCCGCATAGGCGGTCCTAACTACTGGTGTGTAGTTTGTATCGTTCATTTCAGTAGTAGGCTCTGACGTCAAAAGCTTTGACGGTTTTTGTAACGAGGAGGAAACAAAAGTGATTATAAACCTGAATTCGGTTAATAGTATTGATTTAGGTTTACCGGTGTAAAGGATTTATTCTCTTTACACTGGATCGTGTGAAATCGCAACATATTCGACTGCTCTCTCTTAGGTTCACTCTAGTAACATTAACCGTATTCATAATAAATACGCCGATAAATTTATCCATCATATTTGATTCTGATGTGACGTTGGGCGAAGAAGTATCAATCTGATGGGCATATGAAATCGGACACAAATTCTAAAAAATCACAGTCACGAGAACAGTAAAATCGTCGCAGAGAACATCCTCCATATTGTTACTTGCAGAACACGAGAATTATTTAAAGCGAAGGTAATCAACATAAAGATGATATTCCAGACTGCAGAACGATTTTTAATCACCTTGTACGGCGGTCGTACGGACAGATATGTTAAATCAACTCACTCCCATTTCTCCTGAATCTATGACCTAGTCCAAACCTACATGATTCAACATTATTTAATTGAAATTACATACAAATATATGTAATAATGTACTAAAACTACTGTAAACAAACATTTTCAATAAAAGAGTGCATACTTTTACAGTAATAGTCGCCTGGATGACAATTGCCACAAACTTAAATTTATTGCCTTATTATAGCACCGCTTACAATGTTGAAGGCTAAAATATTGCTACACCCACAAATCTAATCTAGAAGTCTGGTATTCCAATAAATAAACGACATGATATTTATTAGTAACAAGTAAGTGTACTTTTACTCACAGTACTTATTGTTTATGAGTTGTGAAGTGTCTCAAATTGTTGTTGGTGTTAGCTAGTTATTTTTAGCAGTTAATATTCTTCGTTATTTCCGTAATAATGGCTGTAAACTACACTTACGCTGAGCAAACGGATATGTTGATCTTAGGATATTGCGAAGGAAATTATCGCAGAAATGCTAGAGTATATAACAAAAGGTTTCCAAATCATCGCGTGCCCAATCATAAAACTTTTGCAAACATTGAAAGACGACTTCGCGAAACGGGAAAATTTGCACCGAACACAGCTGATCGTGGACGTGCTCGTACAATTCGCATCCGGAAGAAATTCTGGAAATAGAAGAAAATCCAGAAGTAGGTAGTCGATAATTGCATTGCAAGCAGGCGTTTCAAAGAATGTTGCACATAGAGTTCTTAAAGAACAATTGTTATGTCATTACCATGTACAAAACCTCCAGGAGCTTTTGCCAGCTGGTACCATCGCGTGTCTTGAGTTTTGTAGGTTCGTTCAAGAAACAAGAGCTGAAGATGTCAATTTTCCTAGAAAAATTCTCTTCACTGATAAGGCGTGCTTCACAAGGAGGGGTATGACAAATTTGCACAACGATCATGTGTATACAAATGAAAATCCACATGTCATCAAGCAACGCCACTTTCAACATGAGTTTAGAATGAATGTATGGGTAGCGATAATCGGCAGTTTCGTCATAGGCTCTGTCATTTTACCAAATCGTTTAGATGGAGAAAATTATTTAGACTTCCTTATAAATACCTCATCCCATTTATTGGAACACTTGCCGTTAGATCTTAGGCGCGACATTTGGTTTCTACACGATGGAGCACCACTTTGGAACGTTCGGAATCATCTTCATGTATAGTTTCTTAACAAATGGATAGGCAGAGGAGCTGATGCTCCTGCAAAATGGTCACCTCGTTCACCAGATTTAATTATTTGTGATTCTTTTGTGTGGGGAGCTCTAAAGAGCAAAGTGTATTCTCGTCCTATAAACTCACAGCACGAACTTTGCGCCAGAATACAGAACGCTTGAAAGTTCATTAAGAATGATGCAGAAATGTTACAGCGAATACAGTTTAATTTTTTGCGTCGAATCAACCTTTGCATCCTGGAAGATGGTGGTCACATTGAGCATTTACTGTAGATCTAATAAAGTACATACTTATCAGTTTATCACTAATAAATATAACAAATTGCCTTATCGTCATTTATTTCTCTAGAATACCAGACTGCTAGATTACAGTTGTTTTAAGAAATGCAGTGCGCGGTCCCTTAGATTTTATTTTTTTGTGTTATGACCTTAACAGATATCATCAATTAACAAGTAACAAAAAAAATTACTATTACTATTATTACTTACTATTACTATTACTCTTTCTGAAACTATTTTTTTTAAAGTTATTGACCTTAACATTAAAAAGTTTTTGACTGGTTTGTGCCGGGTTACCCGTGTTTCGTACACTAATGGTCAATTGATAATAACTAATATCATCTTAAAAGATGACCTACATCTGTAAGGAGTACAATACCGAATATTATCCAAATCGATCCGAGCGTTCTGTCGTTATGGATAAAATAACTTTTTCTTGAAAGAAATGTAATTGCATATAAGTAAGTTTAGTTAAATCGTCTTATTTTCTAACCAGGAATCTGTGGTTAAGTGATGTCTACACATTTTAGGAAGAAAAGGAGAAGACCACGTATTTCATTTCCTCCCCAAGGGGGAGGGCGGGCTGCTCGAGCTTTGCGAGCTCCTTCAGCCACAATCATGGATTCCCAGTATACATACGTTACGTATATATGCATGGTGGGATTAAGGATGGGTGTGGTCAGGATGGGATCGGGAGGAACGGAGTTAGGGTTCTGAGGGGAAAATGCTACCTCAGAATTCGCTTAAGTAGCCGCACATGGTGTGACCATGGCGCTGTATGTGTATGAGAGAAACCCCCTGAAAAACCTCATACAAGTTGGACGGTAACGGGAATCGAACCCATTACCTCCCGAATGCTAAGCAGGTTGTGTCACCACTACGTTACCAACTCGGTACAATATATATATATATATATATATATATATATATATATATATATATATATATATCGCTATGTACATATGATGTTATGCGCTTTTAATTGTACTTTGGCACGAAAACACCAAATAGGTGACGTAAATAATATGCCTTAATTGGTTCCTGCGCAGCGGCTTGATCACAATGGTTGTGGCTTTCCGGAAGCTTGGGGGAAACGCCCTTCCTTCAGCTTAACTGGAATGGTCAACAATTCGTCGGTGGAAACGGTGGGAAACCAATAATCATCAAGTTCTCCTTCGGATGGCAGCAGGTACTCTTAATAAGAACGCTCCTCTAAGCTGGTCCCAATGATAAACAATGCGCTCGCGATAATGTACAAATGCGCGAACAGGTGAACTATAAAGCAGAGTTTCCCTTTATAGGAAAATCGGGAAAATGTTATTACTCCACAGCTGCTCGTAGATCCTGATTGAATTAGAACTCGTTTAACCTCGATTGCGCAACGATTGGCCTTCCCTTGTCACGTAGGTAAAAATCACCTGGCTCGGGTAGCGAAAATGACCTTAATCACACTAACACTCCTTTCACTTAATTCACACGTGCCAACCCAAAAGGTACTTTTATACCGCTAATGGGCTAAATCTTTCACCCCATCCCTTGAGCTTGACTGAAATGGTCGACAATCCGTGGGTGGAAACGGCGGGAAACCAATAATCAGCAAGTTCTCCTTCGGATGGCAGCAGGTACTTACAATAGGAACGCTCTTCTAGGCTGGTCCTAATGCGCTCGCGATAATGTACAAACGCGAACAGGTAAACAAAGTAGCAGAGTTCCCCTTTATAGGAAAATTTGGAAAATGTTATTACTCTACAGCTGCTCGTAGATCCTAGAACTCGATATTATGTTTTCGCTTTCACTCGCTACGATCTCCTTTAACCTTGATTGTGCAACTCTTGACCTTCCCTTGTCACGTAGGTAAAAATAGGCTGGCTCGTGTAGCCAAAATGACCTTAATCACACTATGATACTCCATACACGTAATTCGCGAAATCGTGCGAACCCAAAGGCATTTTGATACCGCTAATGGACTAAATCTTTCACCTCAACAAAAACGTGCTATTTTTCTGCACACGTTTTTCTCACACTTTTCGCGCGCGCGCGCCCACACACACACACGCACACGCGCGCAGACACACGCACGCACGCACACACACACACAACATTAAATTTTTTTAACTTCTTGCGCAGGTGTATTGCGCTTAAGCTCTTCGCGCATTATTGAAATCCATATGAGTTTCATTTCCACACTAGCTTGGCTTATTGGATTTTCTGCTAGTGCGGTGTATGTGGCTTCTTTGAGTTTCCGACGAGTTGTGTTCTCGTCCTTTGCCACTATCTGTATATAGGTACCTCCCCGTGTGGATAGGTGTCCTGCATACACTTGTGAAAGTGTTGTTTGCCGTGTTGCCAAGCATAAGCTAGATTGAATTCCTAGATCATCCTAGCCGCGCCCCCTCCATAAAATTCACAATGGAATTGGAGTCGTAACAAAAACTACCATTCCTGGATGTACTTGTACACAGGAATAACAACACTTTCACGACAAGAGTATACAGGAAACCTACCCACACGGGGAGGTACCTACACTACTACTCCAATCACCACAAAAACGTGAAGTTAGGCGTGGCAAAATGATTGTACGATAGAGCAAAAACAATATGCTCAAAACAAGAGGACCTGAACAAAGAAAAAGAAAATATCGCTAGAACACTCAAAGAAAATAGCTACCCCGATGTAACACCTAACCTAAACTGGGAAAGAGTAACCGAAAAAGAAGAACCTAAATATACAGCGATAATACCATATATACAAGGTACCTCAGACAAAATACGAAGGATAAGCAGCAAATACAAGATACCCACTGCCTTCAAATCGACCAGAACGCTCAGGGTAATATTAACCAAAACCAAACCATACAATGAAGATCAGAATTCCAAGAATTGTGTATACAACCTACCATGCTAATGCGGCATACATAGGAGAGAACAGTAGACCACTCAAAAGTGAGAACGCAGGAACGTAAGAACAACGCCCCCAAGGGCGAAACAGAAAAATCAAGAATCACCGAACATGTCTGTAACGACGACCACCGCATCCAATGGGATACAAAAGGACGAGAACACAACTCGTCGGAAACTCAAAGAACCAACGTATATCGCACTAGCAGAAAATCCAATAAGCCAAGCTAGTGAGGAAATGAAACCCATATGGATTCCAATAATGCGCGAAGAGCTTAAGCACAATACACCTGCGCAAGAAGTTACGGCGCAATAAACTTCAGCGCAACCACGAAAAAATTTAATATGTATATGTTCCAAAACATATATATATTCGATTACTCAGTAGCTTAGCTATAAAAGTGTCAGACTAGTAAGTGAAAGGTACCAAGTTCGAATCTGAGAGTAGTCAAGTCAATATTAAATATTAAGAACGGTAAGGGATGTTTACTGTTCACAGTTAAACTTTTAATGTTGTAACGGTATAAACGGGTGGTAGAACGGGATTACAGATAAATTGGCCCCTTTTTGCCTCGACTAGTCAGCGTGCGGATCGTGGATTGATGTTAATAATTTTGCACATCCAGAATAATAAATCGTACGTCAGTCAAAATAGGGGATGAAGTCAAAATCGGTTCGGTTAAGGGCGCCAGGATATTTGTAGACAAAAATAAGGGTTGTCGTGCCAAAATTACGAGTACATAGCGTGTCTAAACATCCAAAAAACATGCGCTTACCTATTCGTAATCAATTCCAGGTGTGCTGGACAGCAATTCAGCAAACCACCTAAAATCGGGCTTAAAAAAAAACACTACACGCTTGTCAAATAAAAGCGTGATCAACACTCAATAACGTTACGTTAATTCACCTCCGTGTAAATAATTTTAGTTCTTTTTCATAGAAATAATTTCACGGATGAAACAGATTTATTTTTACTTACTATAGAATCGTAAGTTATCACTTACCTATCATGTTTGCTTTTAACAGACATAGCAGTCAATTATGAAGGCTAAATGCATGCAATCTAAACATATGTATGCTAAAACGGTTAAACACGATTAACCTGACAAAGAGTTATTTTAGGAGCAATTGAAAAAAAGTATATAATAAGGAAAAGAAGCAATGTCCTTTAAAAACAGCGTCATGATAAAAGTTACTCCACACCGCTTTAAAGCGGCCCCGTAGTAGAGGAGTAACGAAGTAATGTAACCAGAAAAAAATCATTCCCTTTAAAATTTTTCCATTTTTCGTTTACGGCGTTGTGACATTTACCCGCCCATTCATTCGATTTTCTTGCTTTAACCGAACAGTATATAATACTCTTTGCTTTAACGAACAATAACTTGTTTGAAGACTTATTGTTTTGGTTTCAGGTAATATATGTCCTAAAATTTAAAATGCGATTCATACCTTTATGTGCTTATTGAACACGACATATTTCTAACAGATGAATAATATTTGTTTTTAGAAAAGTAGAGAATGTTTGTTATTGAGTTGTTCGTAACAATGCATAAGATATACAAATCTTAAAGTGAATTAAAATTATTTAATAAGTGTTAAAATCTGTTAAAATTGTTTTGAGTATATAATAGCAAAATGCATTGATTTAAGAAACCTTTAAAACAAAATATATAAAACAAAACTTAAAGGAATGAGTATGTTTGTTTGATGGTGTATTTATGTGTAAAGGACGACTTTGTGCGCAAAAAATCTCCTTCAGGTAAACAGAAAACAATAGAGTTAACTCATTAGGAACATTACAATATCTTTACTTAACAAGTAAAATACTAAAAAATTTCAGTGCGATCAATGTCTACAGTTGTGTACAGTTTTAAACGAGGGTTTAGATGATAAGCATAAACTTTTTTTACTTTAAACATGTTCAATATTTGAAAATGCTGAGTGATGACATAATCACACCTACAACTATCCTACTTAACCTTTTCACAGAATATTTGAAAACAAAGAAAATATTAATTCTATTTAGCGTTTGTATAGAAAGAAGTTCCTATTTGGTTACAAGCGAAATCAAATTCTTACATACATTCTTCTTTATTATCGAGCATTTAATAAATTGTAAGTTATAAAACATTAAAGTGGATGTCACAAGATTTGCGTTTACCTGTTTTTACATTAAGTAATAAAAAATTGCGAAATTTAAGGCATATATGATATATTATATATTTAAGCATATATGCATAATTTTAATGTAATGTAATGTAAATTTAAAACTTAAATAACTGTATTTTAAAATTTAGTTACCTAATTGATGATGGATACACATTTTCAAGTTGTATTTTATTTTATTAGTATTTATATAGAATTTTGTATAATAACTGTAAATTTAAAGCAATAAATAAGTAAATTCAGAAAACACTAAAGTAGTTAAAACATTTTATTATGGCAACGTTGTAAGACCTTTTAGAAAAACAGGTAGTTAAGTCTTTCAATAGCCGAAAAATACTTTTAGGACAAAAATGTAAACATAAAGTGATATGCAACCCAATGTACATACCTACGGTAAAATACATTACTTTAGCTCTCTTTTCTATTATATACTCTTTGGTATTAATGTGCAGTTTAACAAGAGTTGTTAATCACACAGAAAATATAGATAATAAAATGTTATGAACAGTGAGAACGCCAATTTCTATCTTGTTATTAACCACATAACTTGTGAAACTGACCACAAGAATTCTGGGAAAGCCTAAAAGTATCTTATAGTTAATAGATCAATGTTGCAGATTGGCTGAATTGGTTTCAATGCAACGTGTAGCAACAAAAGAGAATGTTCAAAGAAAACAAGCACGCACAGATGGAGAACGTGATGATAGTGAAAATGAGGAAAGCGATGAAGAAAGTTTAGAAGATGACACAGATGATGTTCCATATAATCCCAAAAATCTTCCACTTGGTTGGGATGGAAAAGTAATTCTGCATTAAGTCACAGACTAGTAATATAAATAAACAGATGAACGACATCATCTCACCATCTTTGAATTTCACATGACATAAAAGCAATATGGGTGTATGCTATTTTTGCAATTTCGCAGTCCAAACACTTTGTTCAATTAGATTGGATTATTAGTTGTATTAATAACAAAACAAATCTATGCTTGAAGTGTTTACAATATGTAAGAAAAAATACTTCATAATTTACTTCAAATTGTAACACCCTCTCATATAGAACACTTCTTTGCACATAAATTTAGGAGTAGGCTAACAAAACAAGAAATTAACCCTAGTCGTTTTTCTGTTTATTTATTTTTTGTACTTAAATTTTCCTCAATTAATCTTAAAAATTTCAGCCAATACCTTACTGGCTTTATAAATTACATGGCTTGAATATAAATTATAATTGTGAGATATGTGGAAATTATATTTACAAAGGTCCAAAGGCTTTTCAAAGACATTTTGCGGAGTGGCGTCATGCCCATGGAATGCGTTGTCTTGGAATCCCTAATACAGCTCATTTTGCAAATGTAACCCAAATAGAGGATGCCCTTGCATGTATGTATATATATTACAGGGTGATTCACGGTGGATGGCACATTAGACGTTTCTGGTGAACCAGACAACTGATCACTCTGAGAATTTGATGAATGGTATATTTGGACATTCTTTACCCAACTAAAATATTTATGACAATGCAGTGTTGCCACTTCTATTAGAAAGTAGTAGCAACTATGATATTTTAAACGGAACACTCTGTATATAATATTACTTTTAGGATCTTCATCAATTCCCTGTATGTAACCGTTCTTAAAATAAAAATTGATTTCAATTTGTTTATTCAGCAAACATGATCTTTAAAGAGGCTGATAGCTTTGAGCTCAGTGGTACAATGATATCGAAATTTGGTTTAGAGTAAGGTAATACTTATAGGCTTCCCAATGGTTCAAAGATGTAATTATCTTGTTTGCTTGACTATAAATGGATTATTTTAAATGTGCATTAATACTAATCCGGAAAGTTGCTGAAATTGGCCGTTTATGTATGTATATCATACCTATACCTAACTTGTCGGGTTTTGGACTTATGAGCATTTATTTGCAAAAATGCACTTTGAAAATGATATTCCTATTCGGTTTTTGGTAAGAAGGCCACGATTACTATTGGACATTAACATTGTGTCATTATTGTAACAATATGAACATTTTCGTTCATTCAGAAGCCTGAAAATACTTTCAGAAACGATGGAACAAAATTACACCAAGTTCTTATGAATTGTTATCTTTAGACAGTGCGACAAAATTATCAACAGGGCATGTAGAAAGTTCAATGAAAGGTATCCCAATCTACTACTAATGAACCACAGGAAATTTATACGAATTCAGGAAAATTTCAAAGCATTTGGGTCAACTTTAAAATTGGTAAAAAACTTGCCTCGACCCGTAACTTCCAAAGACAACCAGATTGTTGTTTTGGCATATTTTCACGCATTTCCGAAGTCATCAATAAGAAGTGCTGAACAAGATTTGGGTATAAAATATTCATCAGTACAATCTTGCCAATGCATAACGTGCATGATTATAAACTCACCAATGTTCAAGCAATGGATCCTCAAGACTCTCCACAGAGAGTTGAATTTTGTGAAACGATGTTGGTACACGCCAAGAAGATGAATTTTTTTAAATAAAATAATTTGAACTGACAAATCAAAATTTTCAAGTAAAGGGATTTTCAATAGAAAAATTGTCATTTTTGGTGCAGTGAAAGCTCATGTCATCAAAGAAGCCGGATTTCAAGAAAAATTTAACTTCAATGTTTTCTGCATGTTGATGGATAACCAAGTGAGATATATGATATACGAGGAGTTACTAACATCCAGAAGATACCTAAATATTTTGGAAAATATTGTAGAGAACTTTGTCGATGGTCTGCCTCTTGAAAAATATTGAAATTGTTGGTATCAATTAGACAGGGCTCCTGCTCATTAAGTGAGCACAAAATTTGAAAGGCTTTTTGATGATTGGGACTGTGGAATTGGCCTGCGAGATCACCCGGCCTTACTCCATTAGATTTTTATCTGTGGGGTATGTTCAAAGAAAAAGTTTATAAAACGCTTGTACATTCGAGAGGCGAGTCGTTACGAAAATCACCCAAGCATTTGATAAATTAGATCCGAATGAAATAAGAACTGCCACAACAAAAGCAGTCAACACCCGCATTTTGAAGTGTTTGGAAGTAAACGACCAGCATTTCGAACACATTTTGTAATATTCCACATAATTATTTTATAGAGATTTTATATCTTGTTTTGTCATAGTTCAAAGATAATAAACAAATTTATAAGAACTTCGAATAATTTTGTTCCATCGTTTCTGAAGGTATTTTCAGCTTTTGAATGGACGAAAATGTTGATATTACAATAATGACACAACGTTAATGTGTAAACAGTAATTGTGGCCTTCTTAACAAGAACAGAATGGGGTTATCATTTTCAAAGTGCATTTTTGCAAATAAATGCTCATGAGTCAGAAACCCTGTACCAATTAGGTATAGGTATGAAATACATACATAAACGGCCAATTTCAGCAGCTTTTCGAATTTGTATTAATACACAGGGTGTTCCATTTAAAATAATCCATTTTTAGTCACTTTTTCAAGCAAACGAGATAACTACATTCTTGAACCACCCTGTACTGAAGTAACTGAGATTCAGCTAAAAGTGGGAAGCCTCTAAGTATTAGCTTATTCTAAACCAAATTTCAATATCATTGTATCACTGAGCTTGAAGCTACCAGCATCTTTAAAGATATCGTGTTTTTCGACAAAAAAATTGAAATTAATTTTTATTTCAAAAACGGTTACAGATTGGTAATGGGGAATATTAAGAGAAGTTATCAGGAAATTGATGAATATCCTAAAAATAATATTTTACAGGGTGTTCCGTTTAGAATATCAAAGTTGCTACTACTTTCTAATAGAAGTGGCAACACTGGATTGTCAAAAATATTTTAGTTGGGTAGGGAATGTCCAAATATACCATCCTTTCAGAGTGATCAGTTGCCTGGTTCACTAGACACGTCTAATGTGCCATCCACCATGACTTACCCTGTATGTTAAGAGATATATAAATTGTTAATTTATAAATAAATTTTTAGTATGGGAGAAATTAAAAGTGCAAAAGCAAGCAGAGAGGTGGCAACCAGAAACTGAAGAAGAATATGAAGATTCTCAGGGTAATGTGGTAAACCGAAAAACATATGAGGATCTTAAAAGACAAGGACTTCTTTAAAGTTAGTTTATTTAATAAGATAAGTTTAACATTTTTTAAAAAATATAATTCATATTTTGTGAACAAAAGTGACATTGGTTTAATGATTAAATAAATCTATTGTACAATTTTCACACAATGAATAGTTTCCATTTATTTTCCACAACTTCCTCCTGAACAAGGACTTTTTTTTTGAGGTTTATATGATCTTCCACTGCTATCGCCCATCAAAGGATTATATTCTGCAAATAAATGTTTTATTTCTATACATTTAAACATTAATACGCAATATAAAGAGGTATAACCACATTATGATAAACAGTGCACTCTGGTATTGAAACTATTAACTCATTTTGAAATTTACGCAATTTGGATAAAGGGAGTTGAAGGGTGGTTTTTAATATTGAACCACATCGACACTTAATGGCCGATCATAAAGATAATAACGCATCTTTAGTTAGTACTTGTACATATCCATATGTCATTAATGAAATACTTAGCGAAAGTTTGTATTTGTGTGTTAGTAACGATTCTATTTAAGAGCAGTGTACATTGGTCATTACAGTAAAATGCTTTTTTGTGTAATAGGTTAATTTTATTCCAGATTCATGGAAATGTAAATTTTCACAATTTAAACTCATAATTTGAAATCCTCACCTTTTAGGTTTTTAAATCGTGTATTTCAATGTGAATTATACAAACTATACATTTCCATAACAATTACAGAATCATCAGCAAATAATGACTGCTAAAGAACTAATTACATGTTTCCTCTCCATAAAGGATAGAAATATGAAAACAAGTTTTTATTTTCAAAATGCAAAAAGTTTTAAAGCAGTACATTATTAAGTGAATCTGAACAGTTTTTATTCATTATTATTTATTTAAAAATGGTTTACTTATTAGAACACTTGAGTATAAAAAAATGTACATTCAGAAAATAAACATAAAAACCTTATACCGGGTACGTATTTGAAAACTTGCCAGATCATCTTTGAAACTATAACAGATAAGTAAAATTTCTCGAAACCGTGTCTAGAAACATGGAGGGGGAACCACTATGACTCACAGGACAATCTTCTGCAACCCACCTCTAGGTTCCAGCCATCTCACCCTTATTTTTTAAATTCCATTACCCCATGTGTGACATATCATTGGAAAGCCCTTTAAAAATGCTATTTATCAGTGCTAAACAAAATGTCAATTAATCGATTATTTTGTTGAAAAACGTTTCAGTAACTTTAGTTGCATGTTTTCATATTTATCACTACTGATATTAAAAAAATTACTACTTCAAAAAGATAGAAAAAAATTACGATCTGTAAGTCAAAGAATACAAAATATATTTACATATAATTTGTTTGGACATTTGCTTGTAGAATTCTCAATAACAATTTTTTTTGCAAATGCTTTTATCAAGTAGGCGCCTTTTTATTGACATCTGTCATTACTTTTATTGTGATTCTGTAATACTTCAAACCTCTTGACAATTTTTTAAAGATGGTTTTACACAACCACCGAACGTGTTGAAATTATTTTTATTTATAGGTCTAAAAACCATTGTGCTTGACAAACCGTACAGCATTTAATGCCATACATCCTGGAAAAAACGTGTCATCAGTATGTTTTAGACCTAGTTTTAAAATTTGAACAAACCGGATAAGTTATCAATAAAAAAAGAAATCAACCTCGACTCCTACATGAAACTGCTGAAATTGAAGTTCTTGGTCAAACTACAATTGATTTCACTTTGTCGGATATCTAAATTAATGGGGATTTGCCATGAATTTGTTTGCAAAGTGTTGAAAATGCAGAAATTTCATCCCTATAAGATCCATATTACTCAAGAACTTGGCAATGATGATCCCGATAGGCAGATGAGTTTGGCGAAATTATGACCAATAAGATTATAGATGAGCCTGAATATTTGTTTTAGCGACAAATGCACCTTTTACCTTAATGGCCATGTCAACGTACAAAACTCATGTTATTGGAGTGATGACAACCCACATCTTATTTGGGAAGACAATACACAGTATCCTGAAAAAATGAATGTCTGGGCAGGTATTTTTGGTTATTGTATTATTGGACCGTTATTTACTAATCAAAATTTAAAGGGTGAACTCTATTATCAAATGTTAGATGAAACAATACAGCCCCTTATAATCCACGAATTGGAAAATTAAAGAGATGAAGATCTTGAACTAGTTTTGAATGGCAATGTGTTACATTTTCAAGACGGGGCCCCTCCACATTATACACTACATGTTAGAAACTGGTTAGAGCACAATTATGCAGATCAGTGGATTGGTACACGAGGACCAGTGGAATGACCACCCAGGTCTCCAGATTTGATTACATTAGATTTCTTCTTATGGGGTCACTTAAAATATGTGGTCTATAAAACTCAGCCCCAGTCTATTGCAGATCTGCGGCAACGAATAATGTGCCGAGCGATTATGTGGCAAAGCTTTGAAAATGTACGATATAAATTTAATAGTAGAATTTGTTATTGCTTTGAGAATAATGGAAGGCTCTAAAAAACTAAGCAAAAATTAACAGGTTTTTTGTTAAATAAAAACTCAGGTTTTTTTTTGTATTAAGTTCTTTTACTAAATTCTTACATATGTGCCTTTGAAAACAATGGTTTTTGATTTCTATAGACAAAAGATTAAAACTGCAACCAACTGAATTTCTGAGCTGGATTCAGACAGTTTAGTTATAACAAAGTTTGTTTCGATTGTATTCAGGATATCGCTTTCACTGTGCATTAAGATGAATACTTGTAGTGTTGAATTTGTCATTGAAGACCTCAGTCTACTTCAACTTAGAAAACACTCTCTCGCAGCTAACCTGCGTCGTGGGGATCGTTTAAATACTTCTACACCTCATAAAGTTCCGTGCACTGTAGGCTGTACATGTTAGAATTGCACTGATTTTTTGAAGTACACGGTACAAATTCGTCCTCTTCAACAACATCAAAGCCTTCGTCTACGTTTACATTTTCGAGTTCTTCCCCCAAGTCGATGTTGTAGTCTCCATTCAAAGATTTTTGACAAATCTTTAGCCACGCACTAGTAAAGGAAATGATCTCTTCTTTAAGTCTGTCTCCGTTTACTGTAGGAATAAGTTCGCAAACCTCATTTAGGGTATTTACTGGGAGTGCCATTTGATGCTGGCCAAATCTTTTTGAATCAATCAAAGCCATATCCAAATATAGGTGTTTGTGTTTGATAAATTGGTGTTCAATAGTTTTGGTAATTTTTGATTTTTCTTTGCGGGTTTCTTTAAAACTCAGTGTCAATATGTACTTTGTTAATTGAATCTCTGTCTGGAGATTGTTCGATATTGTCTGTAAACTTTCGACACGTTGAAGACTTTGTTGCATGCACGGTCTCTTCAAATTTGCTTCTAAAAGCATTCAGTCTTGATGTAGCTGATTCAACCAATCTCCAAGCCTGGGCATAGTCCAAGTTTCGTGTTTGTAAATAGTCTGATAATAGTGTAGTTATTTTTAACATCTGAAGGAAAATCATTGCCATCACTATAGTTTCAAAACTTACGAATTTCTGACAAAGGGCTGTTGCATGGTTTCTTACTTTCCCATTAAGGTCTACACATGATGCTATTTTCATTATGCCAAAGTTACCTAAAAATACGTACTTAACTGGTTGAGAGAGGGGTTCTTGTGACGTCCAGACATCAATCCTACCAAAAATCTTGGTACAAGCATCACGTCGACTTCGCCAACGAGTAGCACCAATAGCTTCCAACTTATAGACTGGATCTTCATCTGCGTACTTTTGTTGCCTCCTTAATGATTCAAGACTATTTGTATCTCTTGGAGCAGTCCGAAAAATGAAATTGTGATAGGGAGAACCTGTGCAGTATCAGATAGTACAAGATTCACCACATGGGCGTAGTACCACGTATGAATATGGTTTGGTACGATATCTGAAAGTGGGAAAGTTAACTCAACTGCATAAGCGACCCAGACTGATAGTGACTTGATATGACTAATAGCATTGCACTGCACGTCTGGCTATCTACAGACTGTCTGTCAATTACTCGTCTGAACTGAGCCTGTCGTCACTCGTCTTGTGTTAGTGCGCCCGCACGCACCTCCACTCCAGCCACTGAAATCGCCCTCAACTCAAGCCGAGGCTGCTCGCTACCGCATTCCTTCACTATTCCTCTTTATCTATATATTCCTATTCTTAGTTACAAACATTAATTTCTTTCCTGCTGCTACAGCTTAGTGTTCAGTTCTATTAATCATTTTGCAAATAAACTTGTTATATATTTTTTTATGATTAGTTCACTACCTTTAAATAAATTACAACAGTTTTTTATTAAATTATTTTTTTCTCGATTTCGGGATCGGGGTGCCAAAAACTAAGAAAGCAAAGGGCGCAGGGTAGGGGTGGCTGGAGCCTAAGGGGTGAGTTGCAGAATTTCTATATGAGTCATATTGGTTTCCCCTCATTGTTCTAGAAACGTTTTCGAGAAATTGTAATTACCTGTTACAGTTTCGAACATATGAGGTCTGGCAAGTTTTCAAATTAACACCCTGTATGTAGTTTGTTAGTTTTTTTCACTTTCCCACCTACACGAATACAAAATTGAGTACCGAGACGAAACGGTGATATAAATTTTACGCCTGTGGGGTAATGAGTAAGAGGGGTGGATATTATTCTCTATCATATGCAATAACTCAAAAACATGAGCCTTATAGAAAAACATACATAGTAACTAATGTGTACTCAAAAAAAAGAACCCTAATGCCATTTGGTTAAAGGTTATTCAAATGTACAACAAAAATACTTTTTTTTAAATTTTACATTGGTCTTTCTAGCTTAATGCGCAGCCAACTTAATGAAGAAAAAAAAACGTATTTTGATATCTTAAGCCATTTAGGAGTAATTACAGGGAAGTGTAACAACCCTTTTTTGTGTTGTATTAAATATACCTTAATTTAAGGTCTTTCATTCTTTAGTTGTAATCATAAGAAAAAATTTTGATTATTTTACATTATAGATATGTGGTAGGCAACTTAATTTGCATATCTTTATAGTGCATACTTTCGTAAAGATTTATATTCCCACTTCAAATTTCATTCTGCTTTTATCATTTGCGCAACGCGTCATAACTAAACCCTTTGCGCAGAACTACATCATCTGACATGATCTAACTTCTTAAGCCTCCATTTTGCACTTCCTGATGCACCTTGCAGCAGGAAGCGTTGTTGTTTTTTGGGTTTTCCCTAAATTTATGTGAAAGTGCCATTAATTATTATATGGTAAGATATCTTTTAACTCGTTATACTAAAAATTGAAACAATTGCTCTTTTCAGGCACTTTCTTTTACTGCATTTTTACTTTTTTACTGCATTTATAATGTAATTACATTTTAAGTACGCAGTTAACTTTACTGTAGCGTACGCATTTAATTTGATTTAACAGTGATTGCAAATTTTATTGGAAAATTTCAAAGAATGCATTGAACAGTTTATTCAATTTAAAGAAGCAAATTTTTAAGAGATAATTCCTGTTTTGAGTGTGGCTGATAACAAAAGCATTGTTATTGCGCAATTACCCAAGGATTACGTCATCTCGGTGTGCATTTCCGCTTCACATTTTTTATAATACCAGGGATCATCAGGAAGATTTAGTATATATTGTACAGGTATAATGTTTAATGATTTTTTAGTATTTTAAGAGTTTTACAATTAGTTTTTAACATATTTTATTTAATCATCTCGTCTTCTGACAATAAACATAATTGTTTACTGTTATTTTTTACATTTTGATAAATTTTATTGCTAACTAACTCAGTTTAGTTCCGAGATAACTAAAAAATAACTTGGTGCCCGAGATCATTTTATTAGTTTTACATTTCATTTTTATTATTTATGTTAAGTGAAAATAACACAGAAGATTTTGTGGTAATCAAGCAAATCGAAACGAATGAACCCCCCCCATTTAATCTACCGATTGGAGTCAAAGGCACAATTGTGGTGAATGGTTGTATCTCCAGTCCGTTTGACGATTTGTGTGTCAAGGAGAACATATTTACTTTTTATTCATTATTTCTTTATTTTATTTATGTCATTATTATATTATTAAATTTATTACACCACCAACTATTTATTACAGAAGGACGGGGATAGCTGTTTCAGAAATATTTGATAAGAACCAAAAACTACGCTAGTAATCCCCTCTCTCCACCGATGGATTTCTCCCAAAATCTAATCAACATGAGAAATGAAAACAAGCCTTAACAAGAAATTATAAGCATGAACGTGTAGTTTTAGAGTTATCGTAGTTACCAATATCGCGCATACTAAAATACGTTACACACACAGATATATGTTTCTATACCAGATTGATGTAGGTAGGAAGGGAAAAATTAATATTAGCCAGTGGCGGAACGGATTTTTTTTTCAATAAATAATTTTTTCTCTGTAATTTGTTTCCATTTTGATTCTTTAATAGACATTAACAAACGCGACGTCCCTCTCTCCACCGATGGATTTCTCCCAAAATCTAATCAATATGAGGAGAAATGAAAACAAGCCTTAACAAGAAATTATAAGCACGAACGTGTAGTTTTGGAGTTATCGTAGTTACCAATATCGCGCATACTAAAATACGTTACACACACAGATATATAAGTTTCTATACCAGATTGCTGTAGGTAGGAAGGGAAAAATTAATATTAGCCAGTGGCGGAACGGATTTTTTTTCAATAAATAATTTTTTTTTGTAATTTGCTTCCATTTTGATTCTTTAATAGACATTAAGAAACGCGACGTCAGCATCTCCGATGTTATTACAGCCATTAATTCACGGAACATTTTACGAAAATATTTAGGTTGGCAAAGCTTGATCCAGAATTATGTCATGTATGTCACTCTTACCAAATGTGTTATAAATAGGATGCGTCCAGTGGAAAACCTTGATGTGAGCAAATTCGCGACCGTATTTTTGGCAATTTCATGTATTTCATGGGGCGTACATGCAAGATTATCTGGATTGTCTTCAACTTTCGTATTTTGTAACAAAATTAAATAAAACAAAAGCCGACTATATCAAATTTTCACTTTTAAAATTAAGACATTACCAACCGCCACAAAAAAAACTAAATCAACTAAAGTAAAAAATTTTGTTTAAAATGGGCAAATTAGAAAAAGAGTAAAAAACGTGTTTCATAAGACCTTGAAGCACTCATTCTTTAAAAAACTTGAATTCGTGCTTTAAGACTGGTCTTATCAAAACTTGTTTTTTAATATACTATTATGGAATTGAGATCTGGATTTACGAAGCGTACAAGAATATCACCTAAAGTAATTAAATTAGAGAAGACACTAATACAAAACAATAGTAAAAATTCCACATCAATACATCCTTTGCTATTGAACACCCTAACCCTAAATCTACCCCTTCCTAGAACAGTAATGTGCGCAAAGTTAAAAAATGTTATTTAGACAATTTCTCGGATCTCATGCGTGACATGGACTGGTCATACATATGTTATTGTACTGATCCTAATATCGCTGCTTCAAAATTTGTGCAAATTCTGAGTGAGGCAGTCAAACCATGAACACCATACAGGTAAACCATAAGCAGAAAAATACAAAACCATATGGGTTTGATGGTCTCACTCAGGAAAAAGGGCAAATTATATAAAACATTGAGTAAAGAACCATTAATAAAATAAATTTAGAAGTCTAATTCATAAAGCAAAAGATGAATACTTTAAAAATAAAATTACTCAAGCAGAAAATGACACAAAATTAGTACGGAAAACCATAACTTCAGCCATTGATAATAAAAGTAGAAACACTAGTATTAAGACTATCAACATTCAGTGTAAATTAGTAGGTGTAGCAGAGGATCCTGTGGTGTGTGCAAATGCTTTCAACCAGAATTTTGACATAGTTGGTGCGAGCATGACTATGAGCTTGCCAGAAGTGGATTGGGGTACTAATGTTGAAGCCAGGGGTAACTCCAGTTTTTAATTTTGTGAAAGATGATGAGGCGGGTGTCTCCGAGGCGATAGACCAGCTATCGCCAGGGGGGCGGTGGGTCCTTGATGGGACGGTATTACAGTAAAAATGATCAAAGAAATTAAACAATTTATCCTCTTACTTTTAGTTAATAAGTTTTGTGACAGGCATATTTCCTAACGTTTTAAAACTTCAATAATTACACCTATTTTCAAAAGTAAAGACCCAACTATCCTAGAAAACTATAGACAGATATCTATGCTTTCCAATATAGCTAAAATAGTCGAAAAAATAGTGAAAAAAGAATTCGGAAAATTTCTAGAAATCAATAATCTGATTACACGGAGACAGTACGGGGCTTGGGCACCGACGACGCTATAGATGCTGCCGCCTCGGAGATATGCGCTTCATTGGACTCCCACAATAAACCCCTATCTATATGTTTAGACTTAGCCTTTGATACTGTGTCTCATGCATTGCTGGTTAGGAAACTAAAATAATTCGGAATACTGGGAACAACACTGACTGGTTTAAGAGCTAATCTGTACGAAAGAGAACAACTTGTGAAATTAGAAAATTCGCTTGGCTCCACTTTTATTTGAACAAACTACGGTATTCCACAAGGCACAGTTATTGGTCCAGTGCTATTCCAGGTATTCATGAACGATCTTGAAACTGAAATCCTTTTTATTCGCCGATGACTCAGTCCTGTTGTTCACAGTTCAATGTTTTACTGTTGCAGAGAATGGCCTAAATATTGTTAAAAAATGGATGGACGTAAATAAACTGACAATAAATATAGACAAAACAAAATTCATTTCTTATTCTATCTATGAAAGCGGTCAAACCTCCTTCAGAGAGCCGTTTAGTAATTAATAATATTAATTGTCAAATATCACATTGTAATAACAAAATTTTAAAAGTAAATTCAATTAGATATCTGAGAATTCAAATCGACCAACACATTAGATCGAACTGTCAGACTAAACTATTAACAGGACGTTTAAACAGATTAACTTACATTTTTTCAAGATTATGACGAATATTAAAAACACACGTAGGATGGTTGTACTATGCTCTTGCCCAATTTGTTCTCAGCTATGGCCTACTGTCGCGGGGCGGCGCTTACGCCACCACACTAAACATTGCCATTGTGGCGCAAAATAATATTCTAAGGTTGATGATGGGCAGGTTGAGAGCGGATTCGGCGAATACAATGTACAGGGAGTTGGACATACTTCGCCTAAATGAACTTTATCAGTTCACTGTTATGCGACATGTGTGAAAGTCCCTAGACCTCTTGAGTGTGGTTGACCACGGCCAAGGAACCAGGCAGGGCATGAGGCACTGGTCCTATCTTGGCCGTAAGATGTATAATGACCTTCCCCATGAGATCTGTACTGCTAATACCTTGAGTGGCTTCTCTAAACTGTTAAGACCTTACCTAGCCTTGATTACTGACGATACACAGCAGCCAACACATGCTTCGGCAGAATAAATTTTATTCTTACTCCCAATGATACAATAGAAACTATCTCTTCAATAATTTCAAAATTAAAAAATAGTTCTCTTCAATTTTAACAAGAAGTGCATTCCATTTTTTTTTATTTCTTAGCAGAAGCGATTAATTTACGTTATTTCATTAGTATTATTATTTATTTTTATTCTCAAAAATGCCGTTACATATTCCTAAACATAACTATTATACATTATTACTAAACTATTACCTATTAAGTCTGAACTCCTTGCCACGCTCTGGCTTGCCACTGTGGCAAGTAATTTCTGTTTATTTTATTGCATATTTTATTTATTGATGTAAAGAAATAAATATAATTTTGAATTTGAATACCTTTTAACCAATCACAATGGGTTCTTTGACAGGTCACCTTGGCAACGCATGTATTTTATCGGAAATTTTTCTCTTTATGATAGGTAACCAACAGCGAATTATAGTCCAAACTTTTTGACATAATGACAAAATAATTTTTTTGACTACTCATCTCACGCTCTCCATGTCAACTATCAACTAATTACAATTTAGTATTTTTTATATTTGGACCAATCAGAGCACAATTGTGTGACAATTCCGCTAGTGGAATATTCCCGAAAATTTTTTTCTCTTCCTGTGAAATTTAATTGCCTTCCGGTAAAATGTTAAATTGACATACACTTTGACGTTTATTTTGTTCGTCAAAGTAATGCAAACTCCGACTACCATCAAAACCACTATATAACCTGCAATTTTTTCTAAATTAAAACTAATTAATTAATTCACGACTTGACAATTGACCGTCAATTTTGGCCGTTGAATAGTCTTTTAAATACCCACTCGTGGCCGACCATGGCAAAAATTTTCGACAATTCATTGGCCACTTGTGATATTGTATATAACAATTTCTTTATTAAAATGTGTTTATATTTCGCAAAAACGCATTTAATTTTTTATAAACTAAAATTTTGATATGTTCTTAAATTATTTTAAACACAATTTGGTGTAAAATGTTCTTACCGAATACCACGCGAGGTTAAATTAAACCCGGGAATTTTTCTCGCTCATGAATATTTTTCAAAATATTCATGAGCGAAAAAAAAATTTCGGAAATAATTTAACCTCTTGTGGTATTACTAGAGAAAATATTATGTATAGCCAGGAAAGTCAAGATATTATTGAATCTTCTGAAGTTTGTAAAAAAAAAACCAATAGGAAATCAAATTAGTCAAAAACACTAGAAAAAGTAAAAAAAAAAAAAATAAAATAAAAAGGACGCAAGAAGAAAAAAAGTCTGTCAAGAAGAATTGAAATTACTTTAATTAGATAATTTACAAATTAAAATGATACATGGCCTACCACTTGTGGAACTTGTTGACTTTTTGCTACAACTAATATGAGTAGAATCAATTTATCGAGTGGGAATTTGAATGAATTTAAAAGGTTTAAAACAAGCGTTACAAATACACTATGATTACCAAAACGTTAATGTATAACATTTTGTTTATTTTTAATTATGCTGTAACTTCAAAGGAAATAAAAGTCGGATAACAACATTTGAGTTTTTTTACATTATTGTCACATGTACAACACATTCATGGAAGTTTGGTCCGTTCCTCCCGACTCAACCTGTATAATAAATTATATAATAAAATTTTCAGTAGATTTACGTTTTTTTTGTGAAATAATGCATTTTGTTTTAATTCATTTTTTAGTAGTATTAGCTATGAAGCTATTTGAACGAACAAGTATATTTAACTATAAGTCCTTTCCTTTCCAACTCAATTAGTTATGTCTCTGATTAAGGTTCAAATGTTACATACTGTGTGTATTTCTAAAGTGTTTAACAACAAAGTGAAGAACAGGGCACACACATTGCGAATTATGCATCAAGGATTTGTAAATATCAGTTCACTGTACGACCAACTGCACAATTTTTTTTAAATACTTATCTTTTGTGTTTTTAAATAATATACTTTTCTGTTTATATTTTATATAAATTTATGTTTCCATAGCAATTACAGTTATCATTCTCAGTAAATGGTAATATCTCTAAGAATTACTTTCAATGTTAGAACAAACTTCTTAGACATATTACCATTTACTGAGGATACTCACAGACGTCACGGCCGATCTAGGTGAACTTTGTCAAACATTTTGAAATGACATAATAAGTTGATTTAGCATAGTGAAAAAAAAGTCGTCTGCAATACCTACGTATATATACAGGTATGGAAAAATATTATTGTGGGTCTGACTTATAATAAGCTAGAAAGAAACCCAATAAGCATTATATGAGTATGGGAGAGACATAACTTTACCGATGTTGCCACACACATATTTGCATGTAGGCACAAAATATGAACTACTTAAGTCTCCTTCAATCTAGCTTCAACATTTCTAACAAAATCAAAGCAATTAAGGTGATGTTGAAATTATTAACTAAATACTTTACACTTAAACATTAAATGATAATACCTCAAACATCGAAGTTTATTGTAATTGCGAATTTATGACATGGTTCGATTACTACTTGTAAGAAGATCCAACAAGAAACTTACGCGAGCTACAAACAAGAACATAACATTTACATTGATAGTATAACTTTAGTTTAAGGTTTAACTTTAGCATTTTAATTCTTATTAAAAAACTAACTATTTTTAAAAATGAACAGAATACACTTTTTTCAAAACTCTATAAGATTTTTGAAAAGATCTCCACCTTGCGCAAGGCAGTAACCCAATCTGTGATAAAATTCAGTTCGGGTGTTTCCTAACGTTTCTTGGGTGATGCTGTTTAAAGAGTCTGTAATTTTGACACAAGTTCATCCAAATTGTTAGCATGTTCATGCCTGTGCCCATAAATTTGCTGGGATATGTATCCCCAAACAAAAAAGTCGTCATTCAGCATGATATCAGGTGAACGAGGAGGATATTTAATTCCACTAATAATACAGTTAGGGAATGTAGTTTCCAAAAACTGTTGAACTCTTATTGCAGTATGAGCAGGAGAGCCTTCTTGATACCAAATACCATCAAAATTTATATTAAGGCGTTGAACAGCTGGAGCTATCTGGTTTCTCAACAGTTCTAAATATTTGTCCGCATTCAAGTTTCCATTCATAAAAATGGACCAATTATGGAATTGCCTAAAATTCCTGCCCACACATTAACTTTTTGGGGGTATTGTGTCTGGTAAGGAATACTAATGTGTTTGTTTTCCCGAGAGTAACCAACAGCAACAGACAGATTGTGATGGCCATGTAAGTTAAAAGAGCACTCGTCGCTAAACAAGATATTTTCAATAAATCTTTCGTTTTCATTAGCCGGATCCATCATATCTTCACAAAATTCCATAGGTACGCTTTTCATGATCTTCTGGAAAAATTTCTCGTGTAGTTTGTAACTTATAGCAATGGTATTTATTCCTTTTCAAGATACTGCGAACTGTTCTTGGTTCAATATTCATTTCTTCAGCAATTTTTGTACTATTGCACAGGAAATTAGTTTGCTAAACTATACACTGCAATTTATTGGAGTTAACGCTCTTCGTTTAAGTTACGACCAGGATGTTCACCATCATTACCATCAATGCTACTGCATTTTCTATAATTATTTAAACATCCACATCTTTCAAATTTACAGTACACATAATCGTACTTTTTGATGGAATTGGCCTGTCTTCAAAGGAAAAAGCAAACCTGCCCATTATTTCTTGTGCAGTGCTTCCTGAATAATAACACTTAATAATCTGTATTTTTTCTTCAGTGGAATACATGAGTATTGTGTCGGACTTGCAAAAACACTGATTTTCAATTCTCGTTGACAGTAGCAATTAAATGTGTCATTGATACCACAGTATAGATATATAACTAACACATACAGTAATGACAAAGCTTTTCGGCGCCTTTGATTTTTGTGTGGCTGAAATCGATAACCTTCAACAGATACACCCATTTTGAGGATAATATAGGTGCGTAAATTCAAATTTTTTTTTAAGAATAATATAACATAAAAAAATCAAATTTAGTCGAATAAACATACATAACTATACAGACTCTCTAAAAAACTGTTAATATATGTATACTTCACTTTTATTTATTAGAAGGCAGTGACTACAGGCACGTGAAAATTGACGAATTATAACCCTCAATGTGTCTAAAAAAATGGAAATAAAAAGGAAAATTAAAATCTACGGTAACCTAGGATCCAAGCTACGTTACCCTACAATCCACCCTGGTTACCATAGATTTGAATTTTCCTCTTTATTTCCAATTTTTTAGACAGATTGAGGTTATAATTCGCCAAATTTCACGTGCCTCTAGTCACGGCCTTATTAGAAATAATAAATTGTCAATTTCCGCTACTGTTGTTGCGAAATTCTTTAAAAGAACATGTGAATCCACCTCGCTTCGTACGATTCATTTTCAAAACAAAACAGAAGCTGATGATATATAAATTTTATTTGTATATTAATTACATCACCTCTTGAACGGCGCTTTTAATTTGTTGTGTATTCAATCTCACTTAGCACATGAACTGATTGCACTATCTTTGTTTTACTTATGAGTCAGACCCGTGATATTTTTCCATACCTGTATATATGTGGGTTGGAATGTAAAAACACATGGTTTAATGTCCAAAAGATAGGTATTTTATCATTCAAACTGTACATAAAGCATAACTAGTTTGCTTTAGTGAATGCAACCATTAAAATATGTAAATAAATCATTTTCTTTTCATTAATAACACTATAGATTGACATGGTAAAGATTAATTTTTAACATGTTCACTGCCAGCATGTGTCTGTGAAACTGTTCACCGCAATAGCGAACGTCATCTGACCATTTTTTTTGGTAAAACAAAGTCTAAATAACCTACAAATTATACTCAGTATACACATTTTTAAAAAAGGTAGTTGGTAATTTGTAAATGAATTGGATTGAGTTTTCTTTTTTTTTTTTCCATATTGTAGTTTTATTTACATTGACTGACTACCATTATTATTCACTATATGTTAATTTGTACTGGGCAATGAATATGTTAATAAAATCAAATTGTTACTATTCCAATATTATTAGTAGTGGCCACCTATCTTTATCTTTCAGGTTTACACATATGGTCATAAGGATATACTTCTTTCTAGTTATTATACATAGCTCAGTTAACCAAATATACCTGATTTTAAAGGTTTTTTTTCATTTGAACCTCCTAATCTATAGCCTGTTTGTTGAGCTAACCATTCCTCTCGCTTTTTTATTTCTCTCTAAAAATGATTAGGTTAATATTAATATTGTAGGTGCAATATTTCCACAAATATCAAACCTCTTCTTTCTTTTGCTGATATTTTGCAGCTTGCACATTGTATTTTTCTTGTAACCGCTGAGCATGTTCTTGCTGTGCTAATAATCTTGTACTAAGCAGATCGGGATCTGCAATTAAAATATAGTGTCTCAAAAAATTATGCTATTGTTTAAAATACTTTTATGGTATTCAGCAGAATAGCTTTCATTCTGCCTCCTCTCTAAATGCTTACTAATTGAGGGTTCCAATTTTCGATAAATGTACCATATGAATACTATTAATATAAATAAATACCATCCATAATTCTGTAATAAAAATATTGCTAAAAAACAGAATATATCATCAAGTTTCAAATTATCAAGAATTAAAATTACTTGAAGTATAAAAATAAGATTCCTCGCCTTCGTAATTAAACAGTACCATTTTAATCAAAGTGGAATGTATATAAGTTGGAATACTTTTTTAACATTAAAACCACATCATTCATTTACGACTTTAGTAGTTGTATATGGTTTATGTTATGACAAATCACTAATGCATAATTTTTGACAGTAAATTTGACAGACGTTTAAAACCACAGATGTCTAACAGTTAAACATGTGTGTTTAAAACAGGGTATTTACTTTACGATTGTGCTTTTTATAAATAATTGTGTATTTTTTGAAATAATGGTGTGTGTTGCATATGATTGTAACAATTCAATTAACCTTTTTGCTGCGCAACACTTTTTGAGGTGTTGTGCTCGCTGTGCGCTCATATTTCAGTGGTTGCGTACTTAGAGCAGTTAAGTAACAATTTTTTTAAATGTATGAATCATAGCTTATGATGATTTCTGTAATGTTAGAATATTCGTAAGGCGAGTGAGTGGAAGAATACGTGATAAAACTACAAAGAAATTTTATTACAATAACTTTTATTCAAATATTTGCTTATAATACCATCTTACAAACAACTAAGTGTAGGCGCCTGATTATAGTAAACATATTGCGAAGTCAACTGTGCAGGTTGGACACGCTCGTAGAAGAGAAGGTGGTAAACAGAGGAAGACACGATGTGGTGCCGATGACAAATTGCGCATGCGTTATCTACATAAATAGGAATTTTTTAATGGTTTACATATCACTTTCAATGTCACACTGCTAGAGTGCTTGTGATGTAGTGGTAGGAGTCGTCTTCCACGCTGTTAGTGCGGGTTCGAATCCCGGCCCATGCATTTTTTTTAGGTTACTGCAGTTTTGTTTATCTAATCTAATGATGTTAGGTTACAGCAATTTTGTTTTTCTTATCTAAAATAGATACTCGCACCACATCGGCACGATATCGTATGTTTCCTATGTTTCTCTGTTTACCGCTTCCTCGTACTATTTTAAAATAAGAAGCGACTATACTCGCTCGGAGCGTATGTGACACACATATTTATTTACGAGTATATAGGTTTAGAGCAGCGAAAGGGTTAACAAAAACCCTGATAAACATAATTTTTTTTTGATAAGTAACTGTTTAAGCAACAATCTTAGTGTTAGTAGTCTGTAATTTAAAATCAAGCGTTAAACATCGGATCAAAATTGTGGTCCATTTTAAAATCAATACAAACGGCCTTGTCCTGTAAAGTGTTACTAAAACACAAAATTAATCATTGCAACAACAGTTAAAGCAATATTTTATTCAAAAAACATCTACAATAGATATTAAGAATTAAACTAAATATTAATGTTCAGATTGATAGTACAATTTGTATTGCCCTCAATAGTTACTGGAGGATAATTGCTGTTGGAAGAAATGGTGTTACTATGACTAGTTTTATTACTAACTTCTTTGTTTTGCTGCTGCAACACTTCAACAAAGGTTTGTCCGTTCAGAATCATCCTGGCAATTTTATTTTTGCTTTCTAAAGAGTGTTCTATGTATTTTTCAGCCACTGACGCACTCTTCCAACCTCCATGTCTTTTTAGTACTGCTAAATCAGCACCAACATTGGCCAAAAGCGTCGAAATGAATGACTAGTGTATCTGTCAGCATCTTGAAGACCCAAAAACAGTGCAATTTGTGGATTCCTACCCTTTGAAAGGTACATTTGTAATTTCTGTATCCCAAAAACAACATTCTGTGGTTAACACTTTTTGGTCTCATTGACACGTATTTTTTGAATAACTGCAAATAGTTAATCCCCTCTACTTCGTTTATTACAGAGAAGGTTCTTCTTTGATTTGTCTTAGTGCAGGGAATCGTAATAACTAACTGCGTTTCACTTTCTTGAATATCGTCTAGTGAAATATTATATAATTCTTCTCGTCTATCCCAATCATAGTTATAATCTGTAAATAAAAAAAATCTCGTTAATTTTATTGTTTTATTTGATATTTGGTCAAAATTTTGCCAGGAGATATGTCATTACATACCTCTTTAATAAATCGATAGATTTCTTCTCGGGTTAATGTTTTAGATTGTTTGGGTTCATAACCAACTGATTGTTTTTTCAAGAATGCTACCAGTCTAGGAACGTGGGATATGTCCAGATTTTCATTCGCAATTAATGTTCATTTAATCATGGAGTATTTCGACCACAAAGAGGATGTAACAACTCTTTTTTGTGTTGTATAAAATATACCTCATTTTAAGATCTTTCCTTCATTTAGTTCGAAATACAAGAAAATTTTAATTATTGAAATATTGGTATGAGGTAGGCAACTTAAGTTGCATATCTTCTTAGTGCATAAAGGTTTATAATCCTGCTTTCAATTCTTATTCATTTCTTATCTGATATATAACGCGTCCGCGTTAGGTAATTCTGTTCCTATCTTGTGCGCAGGACCGCTTCATCTACTTCGAAATCCTCCATTTTCACTTCCTGTTTAATGTCGAAGCATAAAGCTGCTTCTTTTTGATTTTATTTAAATTTATGTGAAAAACGCCATCAATTTGGTGGTAAGAGATATTTTTAATACATTTACTTAAAATTTAAAGCATTTTGTTCTTTTTAGGCGTTTTTCTTTGGGCTTTTCCTTTACGTTTTAATAACGTTTTTACTTTAATTACACGTATATCATTACTTCAATTTACAACGTAATTGCATCTTAAGTACGCATTTGAATTTATTGTTGCGTACAATTTTTCGTTTTATGATCGCAATTTTTTTTGTGAATGGATACTTCCAAATAATGCAATAAGAAGTGGATTTAAAAATTTTAAGAAGAAATTATACGGATTTTTTTTGAAGATAATTCAGTTTGGGGTTTGGCTGATAACATTATGTCAAGATTGCATCATGATGACCCAAGAATGACTTCATCCTGTTAACCTCTCCGGATTCATATTTAGATACCAGTGGTTGTCAAAAAGAAAATTTTGTGTACAAAAATTTATAAGGTATTTATGTAGTGTTTTATTTAGTACTTTAAGGATAATTTTAAGACCTTCATTATTTCATCATTACATTTAATTCAATAAATATAGTCTGTATATTGTTATTTTTTACATTTTTGTCAAGTCGGTTTAATTGTCCCGATAATTTAAAAAAAGACAATTTGGCGCCCGAGATAACTTCATTTTTTTACATTCTTTATTATTAATGGTAAGTGGTAATTAAGCAAATCATTTTAGTGAACCAACCCTATTAATCTACCGATGAGCCAAAGGCACAATTATAAGTGGTGTAAGGTTAGTATTTTTTGGATAACTTACTATATTATTATTTCAAAATTTTGTATACTACACCTACGTTACACATATTATTTTTTTTTACCTCGAGCAAGGGACATGATTTGCTTTTATTATCATTTATGATTATTTTCACTTTTGTGTATTTCAGTTACGATTGTTAGTGTTCACCATTTAAAGGTATTGTAACCATTTATTATTTTATATTTGAATATTTTTATTGTGTTTACGATTAGTGATATTTCATTGTTTATATATTATTTTTACCATGTCAAATTTAGATTATTTAGTGGATGTTCTTCGTAGGGATGAGTTCAGTGGAGTTAAGTTTCAGAAATGTTAATGTTAAGGATGTGGAAAGGTTAACTGTAGAGGAGAAACGCAAATTACTTAGACGTAAACTGAATTTAGATAGGATAAATCCAAATTTGTTTGATTCGTACAAGAGAGTCGAAATTAGTCAACCTTAGAACTGAAATTATTACAAGAGAAACTTCATAATATTCAATCGTTGATTAATTTGTTCAAACATAAGCCTTCAAAAGTAGAGTACCTTAGACTTCACACTCGTTTATTGCACATCTTAAAACGATTAAATTACACCACTTTTGATGATGAATTTTTATATTTATATGATCAGTTATTAACTTTATGTAACGATTCTTTAGAATTTATTGAATCTATTTATCAAAACTTTGAATTGAATAATGATTTACCACAATTAGACACTTCTGATATTTCTATGTCACCTAACGACAATGTTAATACTTCAGTTAATATTCCAGCTGAAGATTTTTCCAAATTAATTGAAAATTTACAAGTTTCTAAAAGTTCTGTTCCAGTTTATAAATTAAATTTAAAATTTAGTGAGAAAGAAGTTTTTACATTTATTCAAAGATGCGAGGAGTTAATGGTTGCACGAAATATTTCTAAGTCGGAGATGTTTTTATCTGGTGTTGATTTATTTGCAGAGAAAGGATTAATTTGGTATAGGGCGATTAAACCTTTTATTCATACGTGGGATCAACTAATTTCTAAATTAAAGAGTGACTTTTTACCCGAAGGACATGACGAAGTTTTATTGAATGAAATTAAGAATAGAAGACAGGCTTTTGATGAAATTCCAACCCTTTTTATTTCTGAAATGGTTAATTTATTTTCACAATTAGATGTTCCTCCTACTGAAGATGAACAATTAAAGATTATTAGGAAAAATTTACAACCTTGGTTTGCTACTCAGTTAGCTTTAGTTAATGTTAATGATATTTTTCATTTAGTCGAGTTATGTAAAAAATTACAGCAAGTAAAAGCACAGAATTCCAAATTTAAATTTAATTCTTGTTCAGATTCACAGAAACAATCTGAATACAAACCTTCTTCTTCTACATTCAAACAAAATATTAAACCGAAAGTTAATTTTTCTACTGGTATTAAACCAAAAAATTTAAATTCAACCTTTAATATTTCCAAAATTAATACAGCTAAGTCTTCAACAACCTGTTTTAAATGTAAACAAATGGGTCATACCTATCACACCTGTGATAAGGGTGATAATAAAATCTTTTGTTTTAAATGTGGTTATTCCGATGTTACCTTTTCTAATTGTCCGAAGTGTAAATTTTCAAAAAAACTTGTAATTGGGAAGTGTTCTGTTAGTCGACACATTCCTTTTGATTTTTCAGACAAACATGTTTTTAAAGATTGGTTGAATACAATTAAGGAATTTTATGGGACTCCTAAAATTTGTTCCAAATTTGTTGAAAAGAATAATGATATTAGACCTTTTATCAATGTAAAGATTTTGAATGAAAACTTTGTTGCTTTATTAGATAGTGGAGCTACCGTAACTATTTTAGGTAAGCCTGCTTTATATTTGATTGATAAATATGATTTGAAGTTAAATAGGAATTCACCTTTTTCATCATTGATTATTGCTGATGGTTCTTCACAATCCATTTTGGGGAGTGTTGATTTATGTTTAACTGTTAATGGTATTACTAAAATTATTTCTGTTATTGTTTCTGAATCTATTACTACTGCTATTACTTTGGGAGTAGATTTTTGTCATTTATTTGAAATTAAAGCTGATTTTCGTGAGAATTCTTTTGTTGTAAACTCTGCGGAGACAACTTTTTCTATGATTAAGAGTATTGATGATCTTAATAATGATCAAGTTTTTGAATTAAACCAAGTTATTGACCTTTTTAAAACATTATCGAATTTCAAATTAGGTAAAACAAATAAAGTTCTTCATTCTATTAATACTGGTGATGCAGTACCAATTAAACAACGTTATTTTCCACTATCTCCTGCTATGTTGGAGCATGCGAACAGAGAAATTGATGATATGTTAGAGCAAGGAATTATTAGACCCAGTTCTTCCCTTTGGAATTCTCCAATGGTTTTAGTAAAAAAGAAGTCAGGCGATTTTAGAGTTTGTTTTGATGCTAAGAAATTAAATGCTATTACAAAAAAAGATGCTTACCCTTTACCATTTTTAAATGATATTTTGGCTAAATTAAGAGATGCTCGTTATTTAACTTCAATTGATTTAAAGAAAGCTTTTTGGCAAATTCCTTTAGACTCTGAGAGTTCTGAAAAAACTGCTTTTACTGTTCCACGTAGAGGATTATTTGAGTATACTGTTATGCCCATGGGACTTACCAACGCACCCAGTACATTACAACGATTTATGGATTCAATTTTAGGTCATGATTTATCACAATCCGTTTTTGTTTACTTAGACGATATTATTATTTTTTCAAGTATATTCAAGGAACATGTTGCTATTTTAAGAGAAGTTTTTAAAAGGCTTAATGATGCCCAATTAAATATTAATTTAGATAAATGTGAATTTTGTAAACCTCAATTATCATATTTGGGTTTTGTTATCGATAAGAATGGTCTTCATACTGATCCTTCAAAGGTGGAAGCTATTACTAAATTTCCTCAACCACATACTTTTACAGAAGTTAAGCGTTTTATTGGAATGTGTTCTTGGTATCGACGTTTCATTCATGATTTTTTCACTATTTTAGCCCCGATTAACAATTTATTGAAAGGTAAGAAGAAATTCCAGAGAGTTTTATGGAATGACGAAGCTAATGATTCATTTTTAAAAATTAAATCTTTATTAGTTGATGCTCCTATCTTAGCGAGCCCTGATTTTTCTAAAACTTTTTATTTACAGTGTGATGCATCTAATTGCGGAGTTGGATGTGTTTTAACACAAGGTGTAGGAGAGAGTGAAGTTGTTATCGCTTATGGTTCTCGTACTTTAAATAAAGCCGAGCAAAATTATTCAATTACCGAACCTGAGTTACTAGCAGTTATTTTTGGAATTCAAAAGTTTAGACCTGATATTGAAGGTACCCATTTTAAAGTTATTACAGATCATCATTCACTTATTTGGATTAATAATTTAAAAGATCCTTCTGGTCGTTTAGCCAGATGGAGTGTTAAACTTCAACAATTTGATTTTGAAGTTATTCATCGTAAAGGTAAATTAAATGTTGCTCCTGATGCACTTTCTAGAGCCCCTTTGGACGTTAGTTCTCTAGAATTTTCTGTTGTAGATTTAGACGATTGGTATAAGAAAATGTTAGCCAACGTTTCTAAAAATCCTGAATTATTTCCTGATTGGAGAGTTGAAGAGCATAAGCTTTACAAGTTTATTTCAAATGATTTAAACATCGAATCGAATTTAGTAGAATGGAAGTTAGTTGTTTTCCGAAATCTTTAAGGAAAGATATTTTACAAAAATTTCATGATGATCCAGCCCATTTTGGTGTTTTTAAAACTTTTTCAAAAATTAAAAAATTTTATTATTGGCCAAAAATGAAGTCCGATATTTCCAAATATATTATTTAATTAACTTTATAACTTTTAATTACTTATTATTATTCAAAATTTATTACACGTATACACACTTTTTTGGAAATTTTTGCTGATAAATTCGATGAGCTAAAAGACAATTTTTATCGTTTTCACCAAGGACGTAAATCATATTAACAAGTTCTTCTTTCGAAAAATTCATTTTGTAATTTAGGAAGTAAGTACACAATACTACACAAATATTAGCACTTTTTGACAAGTTTGATTTCTTAATTTGTTTTCGTTCATCTTTTGTTTTACACTCTTTTGATTAAATTGTTTAATTTTACGATGAATCGTTTAAAAACATCTCAAATATCTCTTAAAAATGGTGGTTTCATACAATATTTATTATAATTACAATGTATGTATTTCAGTTAATATTTTTTAGTTTCTTATGTATGCACAGCTTGCTTTGACCGACTAATGTTACTCTTCATCAGTGTTATCAACGAAAAACATCTCCGAAACTATTAGAGATAAGTATTGAACATATTTAATAAAATTTAAAGCCGACTAATAGACGAAGACAAGGCGTTAAAAAATATAGGGTGTGCTAATTAAAAAAAGGAAGATATAGCATTTTCAAATTTATGTTGTTGAATTAATTTGGTGATCGCCCGCTTATTCAAAGACTTCATGTTTGCCAGCAACAAAATGTGGTCACATTGATCATTTATTATAATTTTAAGTGTTTGTATTTCAGTTAATATGTTTTTTAGTTTCTTATGTATTTATAGCTTGGTTTGACCGACTAATTTTACTCTTCCTGAGTGTTATCAACGAAAAAAATTGAACAAACTTAAATATCTCCGAAACTATTAGAGATAGGTATAGAACATATTTAATAGAAATGAAAACCGATTAATAGACGAAAACAAGGCATTAAAAAATATAGGGTGTGCCATTTAAAAAAATGAAGATATAGCATTTTCAAATTTATGTTATTAAATTAGTTTTTGTGATCACCGTGTATATTGAAATCCAATTTTGGATCGACCGAATACGCACCATTGGGACACCCTGTATATATACATATATATATATATATATATATATATATATATATATATATATATATATATATATATATATATATATATATATATATACAATAGTTAAATTTCGATTTGTAGATCTATATCGCTTCATGAACGAGTCGGTGGATAAATTATCTTCCTATTTATCGTTTATCGATTTCAAAATTTTACGCAGCACGCTAAGTCATTTGAATGATGAGTAGCTGCAGTTATTAACTGAGAAAGGGGTGTATCTGTATGAGCATGTAGATAGGTGGGCTAAATTTAACGAAACTTGCCTTTCGGATAAAGAGTGATTTTACAGCAAGCTGAGACAATCACACATCACAGATAATGATAATGCGCATGCTCAAAACGTTTGGTAAAATTTTCACATTCAAAATTTAGGTCAATATAGCGATGTTTATCTGACCAGATCCGCCATTCTTTTACAACGCTCCTGGGTACACCTGGCAGTGTATGTTAAATAATGCTAATTTTGGCAAAACTATGGAAAATGTGAGAAATCACAGACTTGTTAAACTTGTCACCAGGTGGAGTGGTAGATATGAAGCCAATTATTACATTTCCCAGCCGAATTTCCACAGCAGAGAAATATTTGATAAGAAATTGATGGCTATCGAATTATCTAAGGTGGAAATCCAGTTTAATAAGTCACTATATGTGGGAATGGCTATTTTAGATATATGTAAAACATTATGTACGATTTACACTATAACTTCATGCAACATCAATTCAACGATGATTGCATGAAATTATTATATATGGATACCAAAGTAGTATAGCTAGGCCGATCCTGACTCACTTTTGTCACTAGATTTGTCACCAGATCTAGGAAAAAGTCACCAGAAAAGTTACTAGATTTCAAGGTCAGTAACATTGCCTATTTTAAGGGGAAGACCGCAGGTGTGTAATCCTCTTCAAGGTCATGCTTGCACGAGTCCTTCAAGGTCACTAGAAAAGTTAGTAGATTATTGATTGTCCTGAAGGTCATTGCCCTCAAGCAAGTATATGCATGTTTCGAGGCCGCGCCCTATTCTGAGAAACAAAGGTGGCCCATTGTTTAAAGTCTATGCTTTCAAGGTCAGAGAAAAAAGACGATCTATTGTTTTGGCTGAGTCATTCTAGGAAATCAAGAACAAAGGCGATGCATTGTACAAAGTCTATGCTTTCAAGGTCAGAGAACAAAGACTATCTATTGTTCAGTTAGAAATAGATTGTTATCTCAATTCTAGGAAATCAAAAGGCGATGCATTGTTCAAAGTCTATGCTTACAATTTTCAAGGTAAAAGAACAAAAGCGATTCATTCTTCTGGTTGAGTTATAA
Organism: Vesta saturnalis; assembly: GCA_036346205.1. Lineage (NCBI taxonomy): Eukaryota > Metazoa > Arthropoda > Insecta > Coleoptera > Lampyridae > Vesta > Vesta saturnalis. Next base: position 458,813 of record JARFJB010002219.1, read on the forward strand.
AATAAATTGTTATCTCAATTCTGAGAAATCAAAAGACGGCCCATTGTTCAAAGTCTATGCTTACAATTTTCAAGGTAAAAGAACAAAAGCGATTCATTCTTCTGGTCGAGTTATAAAATAAATTGTTATCTCAATTCTAGGAAATCAAGAACAAAGACGACGCTTCAAAGTCTATGCTTACAATTTTCAAGGTAAAAGAACAAAAGCGATTCATTCTTCTGGTCGAGTTATAAAAATAAATTGTTATCTCAATTCTAGGAAATCAAGAACAAAGACGACGCTTCAAAGTCTATGCTTACAATTTTCAAGGTAAAAGAACATTCTTCTGGTCGAGTTATAAAAAATAAATTGTTATCTCAATTCTGAGAAATAAGTCTGTGCTTATAATTTTCAAGGTAAATGAATAAAGACGATTCATTGTTCTGGTTGATTTATAAAAATAGATTGTTATATAAATACATCTCTTTCAAGAACAAAGGCAATCCATTGTTAGCGCTTTAAAGTTTATGCTTATAAGGTCACACCTCTGCAAAGACGATCCATTCATCTCAATTCTAGGAAATCAAGAGCCCTGAGGTGCATGTTTCAAAGCCACGCCCCCTCAGGTTGTCAAAACAGGTGGCCGTTCCCCTAAACAGGTAGCCGTTTCCTAAAAACAGGTAGCCGTTTCCTGAAAACAGGTACCCGTTTCCTTAAAACAGGTACCCGTTTCCTAAAAACAGGTAGCCGTTTCCTAAAACAGGGGTCCGTTTCAAAACAGGTAGCTGTTTCACAGCCGTTTCCCCCATACGACCACATCTCAATTCTGAGAAATCAAGAAGGGGGTCCATTGTTCAAAGTCTATGCTTATAAGGTCACACCTCTGATAACAAAGGTGATTCATTGTTTTGGCTCTGTCATTCTAAAATTCTAGGAAATCAATAACAAAGACGATGCATTGTTCAAAGTCTATGTTTACAATTTTCAAGGTAAAAGAACAAAAGCGATTCATTGTTCTGGTCGAGTTATAAGAAATAGATTGTTATCTCAATTCTAGGAAATCAAGAACAAAGGCGGTCTATTGTTCAAAGTCTATATTTATCATTTTCAAGGTCACATGAGAGAACAAAGACGATCCATTGTTTTGGATGAGTTATAAAAAATAGATTGTTATCTAAATACACTTCAATTCTGAGAAATCGTGAACAAAGACGATGTATTGTCAACGCTTCAAAGTCTATGCTTACAATTTTCAAGGCCACGTGAGAGAACAAAGACGATCTATTGTTAGAAATAAATTGTTATCTCAATTCCAGGAAATCAAAAAGGGGGCCCATTGTTCAAAGTCTATGCTTACAATTTTCAAGGTAAAGAACAAAAGTAATTCATTCTTCTAGTCGAGTTATAAAAATAAATTGTAATCTCAATTCTAGGAAATCAAGAACAAAGATGACGCTTCAAAGTCTATGCTTACAATTTTCAAGGTGAGAGAACAAAGACTATCTATTGTTCTAGTTGATTTATAAAAATAGATTGTTATCTAAATACATCTCTTTCGAGAATAAAGATGATCCATTATCAATGATTTAAAGTTTATGCTTAGAAGGTCACACCTCTGATAACAAAGACGATCCATTGTTCAGTTAGAAATAGATTGTTATCTCAATTCTAGGAAATCAATAACAAAGACATTGTCAAGGCTTCAAAGTCTATGTTTACAAGGCCACATGAGAGAACAAAGACGATTCATTGTTTTGGTTGAGTCATAGCTTCTGAAATTCTAGGAAATCAAGAATAAAGGGGGCCCATTGTTCAAAGTCTATGCTTACAATTTGCAAGGTAAAAGAACAAAGACGATTCATTGTTTTGGCTCTGTCGTAGCTTCTAAAATTCCGAGAACAAAGATGATGCATTGTTTAGACTGATTAGGTCATCTAACAAGTAAAATATTTTTTATAAGACTACCACAATATACAGATAAAAAATCGATTTAAGTATTATGGGATATAGTCACTTTTGTAATACCTCTGCTGGAGCATATCTATTTACTATTTGTTTTTCACATTCAATTTCCTTCAACTGATTCTCGTTTAATGCGGACCACACCATCTTTCCTAATAGGTTCATTATATTGTATACTAGCCATACATTCAGCTTCCCTTAAAAGTCTTCATATCAGGATCTACTTTGAGACATTGTTCGAGACTTATTACAAGCCCTAGTGCATGCTTCAAGCAATGTCACGCCTCCCAGTGCCCTCAAGTGGTCTAAACAGGTAGACGTTTCCTAAAACAGGGGGCCCGTTTCACAAAACAGGGGGTCCGTTTCCCAAAACAGAGGGTCCGTTTTCCAAAACAGATGGCTGTTTCTCAACACAGGTAACCGTTTCCCCCAAGGTTACACGAGAGAACATAAGCGTTCTGATTCCTAAAAATAGATTGTTATCCAGCTACCAGCCCACCTCAATTCTAGGAAGTCAAGAATAAAGGAGGGTCCATTGTTCAAGCCGACGGTTCAAAGTCTATTCTTACAGTTTTCAAGGTCACACCTATGAGAAATGAACAAAGACGATCCATTATTCCGTTATAATTTCTAAAAATAGATTGTCATCTAAATACATCTCAATTCTGGGAAATCAAGAAACGCTTCAAAGTCTATGCTTATAAGGCCACACCTCTGATAACAAAGGCGATTCATTGTTGAGTCATAGCTTCTGAAATTCTGAGAACACACAGACGATGCATTATTCAGACTGATTAGGTCATCTAACAAGTAAAATATTTTTTTTATAAAACTTATAATTTATTAACCACAATATTCATCTATATATACAGATAAAAGATCGATTTAAGTAAATATACATATTAGGGGAAGTTTGATGTACTTTTTGTAATACCTTTGCTGGATCATATCTATTTTATTTATTATTTGTTTTTCACATTCAATTTCCTTCAACTGATTCTCGTTTAATGTGGTCCACGATACATCATCATCTTTCCTAATAGGTATTTTCATCGCTTCATTATAATGTTTACTGGCCATACATTCAGCTTTCCTTAACGCCTTCATATCAGGATCTGTGATCCTTTTACTTTGAGACATTTTCCGTGACTTATTACAAACCTACGTCTTTTAAACTTATATGCAAAAACACAAATTAAAATCTTTTAATTATACAGTTACGTAAATTTCAAAGTTAATTCCGAGAAATCTATTTTCAATTTATCCAACCTTACCTGACTATCAAATAGATTGTCAATGGCTACTATCAATTTTCCAGGTCCTACAAATCAACCTACAGGGTATCCTGATATATGACCGGTAATGTATGCTTCCCAAGTTGGGTAAAGTTCTTTGAAGGTATGACGAGAGATTTTGAAGGTCACCAAACAATTCTTAGAATTTAGTCGAGTCAGAGCCATCTGTCAATTCCTAGAAATCAGGGGTATCATATTACAATTCAAACAGATTGTAAAGTAAGTTCATGGTTAAATGGAGACAAGGTGTTCCTAATCAATGACTTTTACATAGGTCGTAGAAGTTATTACAATTCCTGCAGTGGTATCTATGCTAAAAATAGGTCAAGGTTAAATTGGTCTTATATTAGCTAAATGCTCTTCAAGTCAAATAGAAATTAGGTCATCAGCAGGTGAGTAGATGTAGAAGTGGTTAAGGTATTTAAGCAGTAATGTGCAAATAAAATTGATTCAATATGTGAATGTGCTACGCTGCTGAATCATGGACCAAAGCGGTAGATGCACATACAGCCGTGGAACGTTTACTCCAACAATTGACGACATTGGCATTTGATGCTAATCATGAGGCAGTATATGGTTTAGGACGCTTTTATACGGAAGAGGACTGTCATGCACTTGCAAAGAAATATGAAAACGGTGTAAAAATATGTGAAACGTATTTAAAGGGTCGATATTGTTTGACTTCTTAATACAAAAGTTAAGTGCGGCACAACTAGAAGAGTTCACTCTAGATTTGAAGGAGTGGGAAGATGGGGATACCAGTGAAAAGGGGAAGAAGGGAATGTAAGCAGTAGCCAGTTACTAATTATATTTTCTCGATTAGAAAAAGATGTATAATTAAAAAAATAAAACCTTAATTATTGTTGTTGTGTTCTTTTGCATGTGAAAAGGATGTATTCATGACTAGTCTGGATGCAGTCGGAAAAAAAACAACAAATAGCAGTCCCCAGCCATATGTAAACATAATTTAACTAGAATCTTCGGAATAGGAAAAAAAATTAGTGTGGTCTCCAAGAAATTTTTCAAGACCATATGTCCTACAGGCCGATCTTACCCGACATCATCCGATCGAAATGTAGTCGAAACCTGCAGGACCAATTCTAAACGAGTCATGAAAACAAGAAGGGGGTCTATGCTACAAGGTTATTGACTAAATTGTAATAAAAAGCGTGGGCTCATACAATAGTCATCCAGGGTGTTTCTCCAAATACAGATAACCGTTTCCCAAAACCGATGGCTGTTTCTCAACACAGGCTAAACTGAACTAGGTCAAAACCTAAACATCTGGTCATGAGGGTTAGAAATCCGTGGGAAGGTTCAGGTACAATCTGAAGGTAGTTTTATATTATAGAAAAAGCTAATCACCTACTTTGGGGTAGTACTGATAGGGGTAGTTTCTATAAATCCCTTCACCTACTTTTAGTGGTAAAGGTAGCTTTTCCAATAGGCTTATCATCTAGGGTGCAATTCTGACCCCGAGAAAAATGATGAATGCTATTACTGTAAGTGTATTATTTCATGTAAAACCCTATGATGCAAGCTATTTCTATGGTCCACCCTATCCATCTAGGTCAACAATTTTAGCATTCCCTGGAGGTTACATTCTTGAAAATGACAAATAAGCGTTCCTTTCTAACAATAGAATCAGTTCATGGAGGATTGTTGTCTATGCTAATATCAAGGTTCCTGTATATGCTTACAGTATCTGGTGACTGGAAATTCTCAAGGTCTCCAAACAATTTTCAAAGACCATATGTCCTACAGACTATCCCGATCTTACCCGATCTTATCCAATCTCATCCGATCGAAATGTAGTCTAGTCAACCTGCAGGACCAATTCTAAACGAGTCATGGAAACAAGAAGGGGGTCTATGCTAATAAGCGTAGGCTCATATTATGGTCCGCCAGGATGTTCCCCCCAAATACAGATAACCGTTTCCCAAAACAGGGGAGCTGTCACTCAACACAGGTTTTCCCTCTAGAGCCATTAATCATAGCTGAGGCTGACCAATTCTAAACGAGTCATGGAAACAAGAAGAATGATGGGGTCTATGCTAATAAGCGTGGGCCCATACTATGGTCCGCCAGGTTGAGGCAGTTTCCCCAAAGATAGATAACCGTTTCCCAAAACAGGGGAGCCGTCACTCAACACAGGTTTCCCCTCCAGAGCCATTAATCATAGCTGAGGCTAAATTGAACTAGGTCAGATCCATTTATCTTAGAAATCTAAACATGGAATATGGTTGTGAGGGGTTAGAAATCCCAATTCGTGGGAAGGTTGCATCCAAGTACAATTCTTAGAAATCTGAAAGTAGAACTAGTTTAATATCATAGAAAAAGCTAATCACCTACTTTGGGGGTTTATGGGCCAAGGTGGTAGTTTCTATAAATCACCTACTTCTAGGGTAAAGGGTAGCTTTTCAATAGTTATAGGTACTGTGTCAACGAGGCTTATCATCTAGGGGTGCAATTCTGACCCCGAGAAAAATGATGAATTCTGCGTCGCTTTTGAGAAGAATGACTATGTTTGAAAAAGCTAGAATAGAAAGTAGTGTTGGCAACCATGATTGTTAGGGTTTAAAAGTCCCCATTGTGTGCACAGTAGACTCTTGATTAGCAGCAATGACGAAAGTAGTAGTACGTCAGGTAGAAAGTACAGAAAAAGCAGTGTGGAGGAGCGAAAGAAGAGGTTGGAGACATTAATAAAACAAGTAAAAGAAATAAAACTCGATTTGGAGTGTTATATAGTGAAAACAAAAATGATGAAGCTGCGTATTAGCAATATGTAAAATAGTGTAGTAAAACATGAAATTTTGAGAAGGATGAGTTTAAATACCTATTTTAAAGAAGAAGAAAAGACGCTGCTATGTGTTGTTATAATTAATTGTATTAGGTTTAAGTAACTGTATCATTAAAAAATAAAGACTTTAAAAGTTAAAGAGACGGTTTTCGGTATTCTCTTCTCCCATAATGGTTCCTTATTGGCTCTGCATATCTAGGCGCGGTTCGATATCCACCTTTACCGAAATCTCCCATAAGGAAATGGAACCCCTGCCGTACGTTGGGCTTTAAATTGGCCTATATACGAAGATTTATTGGAAAAGATCAATGGCAGTAAAATGATCCCTAAATAAAAAGCAATTTACTGGTTTTAATGCAGATCGTTATTGTTTTTAATCATTAAATGGCGTTTATGCATATGTGAACTATAATTTATTAGTAAAGCGTTATAATGAAAAATACAATGACTTTCCTTTGTATAAGGGAGATTTAAATTGATTTTTTTTTTGCAAGAACCTAAAAAATTAAATGTCAGCCCTATTCCTAAATTGACTACCCTTGGAATTAAAAGAGTAAACAGTGACAGCTTGCAGTATAGAAATGGAGTTAATTTGATATAATTTTTATATAAAAGGTTAAGAAAATCGATTTATAGTTTTAATGTTGCAGAACGAAGGAGACCTGACCGTTTTTATATATGAATAGTTTTTATTGTGTGTGTTAGGCGTTAGAATGGGTTTTCATTGTTTTAAAGGGGATACAATAGGCTTGCATGTAATTTTTAAAAAATGTACCTTAAGTTCACATCTCTGAGAAAAGAACAAAGGCGATTCATTGTTTTGGTCGAGTTATAAAAATAGATTGTTATCCAGATACCCCCACCATTTCAGGTCTGAGAAATCAAGAACAAAGGCGATCCATTATTCAAAGTCTATGCTTTCAAGGTCACATCTCTAATAACAAATGTGATCCATTGTTCAGTCATAATTGCTAAAAAATAGATTGTTATCTAGATACCCCAATCATTTCAGGCTCAATTCTAGGAAATCAAGGACAAAAAGGATCCATTGCCGACGCTTCAAGCTCAAAGTTGTATTGCCCAAGGCCATTATACACATTGCTTACGTATATTCCTCAAGGTTCTTATAAACCAATTCTCAGGAGTACTAAATAAAATTTTCAAGGCGTGGGGAGATTCTACCTTTCAGGGTCACCAATTCTTGGCTGAGTCAAACAATTAGAAGACATTAGACTGAGCAAAGAAACAACTCAGCAACTGCTAACTACATTACAAAACCTAGAAGTGTAACATCTATATACTTACATCTCATTTTATTCTATTTAAAAGGTTGCGAAATTTTATTGATGGTCTAGAGATATGTAGTTAGGATAAATAATATAGAATAAACATTTTTTATTAATATAAACATATATTGTTATACACATTCCTTTACTAAAACACAGCTCTTTATCCACCTTACGTTTCTTTGACCTTATGTTGATGTCACCTTTCTACATCCAAACATTTAGCGTGATCTTGCTGGTGGAACCTAAGGACTGGTAAATTAAGTACATTAATCTTACTCTTAATTTTATGATCCTACCTAGTATATCTACTTTTTACAAATTCATGCAGCAGATAAATAAAAGTTTTCAGGATATTTTTATTTCAATAACAAGTAAAATTCTAAGCATACCAGGACAGTAACTAAATTGTCCTACCTGTATGATTAGGTTAGATGAATGACATATATTAGTAATAGGGTAGTTGAAAAGAATGAAAATATTCTTAAGCTTGAAAGCAACTAAAATGTTATCTCATACGATTTTAAAATAGGCAGAGGGTAATCTATAAAAGTTAATATGGCCACCGGTTAGGGGGATAGGAATTATATTATCCATTTATTATTGTTATTAATTATATGAATTCGGAATGATACAAATGAATTTTAGTAGTCTTAAGAGGATGCTTTCCTACTGCAATTATAGCAAAAGGGGGCTATAATTATTATTTTTTTATTAATTACTATTAGTTCGGAATGATGAATAGGTTATATTAATTTAATTTTTGTGTGATGTGTATAAAGAAAATATGTTATATTCAGCAACATTTGAGAAACACGTAATGGATGAGCATTCGCATTAAACATAACATTGTATACATATAATTCTGATAACGTTAACAGAAAATCACTACCAAGTACATCACCTGTATGAATGCAAGCCTATTGTATCCCCTTTAAAACAATGAAAACCCATTCTAACGCCTAACACACACAATAAAAACTATTCATATATAAAAACGATCAGGTCTCCTTCGTTCTGCAACATTAAAACTATAAATCGATTTTCTTAACCTTTTATATAAAAATTGCATCAAATTAACTCCATTTCTATACTGCAAGCTGTCACTGTTTACTCTTTTAATTCCAAGGGTAGTCAATTTAGGAATAGGGCTGACATTTAATTTTTTAGGTTCTTGCAAAAAAAAAATCAATTTAAATCTCCCTTATACAAAGGAAAGTCATTGTATTTTTCATTATAACGCTTTACTAATAAATTATAGTTCACATATGCATAAACGCCATTTAATGATTAAAAACAATAACGATCTGCATTAAAACCAGTAAATTGCTTTTTATTTAGGGATCATTTTACTGCCATTGATCTTTTCCAATAAATCTTCGTATATAGGCCAATTTAAAGCCCAACGTACGGCAGGGGTTCCATTTCCTTATGGGAGATTTCGGTAAAGGTGGATATCGAACCGCGCCTAGATATGCAGAGCCAATAAGGAACCATTATGGGAGAAGAGAATACCGAAAACCGTCTCTTTAACTTTTAAAGTCTTTATTTTTTAATGATACAGTTACTTAAACCTAATACAATTGTGAGATACTTATAACAACACATAGCAGCGTCTTTTCTTCTTCTTTAAAATAGGTATTTAAACTCATCCTTCTCAAAATTTCATGTTTTACTACACTATTTTACATATTGCTAATACGCAGCTTCATCATTTTGTTTTCACTATATAACACTCCAAATCGAGTTTTATTTCTTTTACTTGTTTTATTAATGTCTCCAACCTCTTCTTTCGCTCCTCCACACTGCTTTTCTGTACTTTCTACCTGACGTACTACTACTTTCGTCATTGCTGCTAATCAAGAGTCTACTGTGCACACAATGGGGACTTTTAAACCCTAACAATCATGGTTGCCAACACTACTTTCTATTCTAGCTTTTTCAAACATAGTCATTCTTCTCAAAAGCGACGTAGAATTCATCATTTTCTCGGGGTCAGAATTGCACCCTAGATGATAAGCCTCGTTGACACAGTACCTATAACTATTGAAAAAGCTACCCTTTACCCCTAGAAGTAGGTGATTTATAGAAACTACCACCTTGGCCCATAAACCCCCAAAGTAGGTGATTAGCTTTTTCTATGATATTAAACTAGTTCTACTTTCAGATTTCTAAGAATTGTACTTGGATGCAACCTTCCCACGAATTGGGATTTCTAACCCTCACAACCATATTCCATGTTTAGATTTCTAAGATAAATGGATCTGACCTAGTTCAATTTAGCCTCAGCTATGATTAATGGCTCTGGAGGGGAAACCTGTGTTGAGTGACGGCTCCCCTGTTTTGGGAAACGGTTATCTATCTTTGGGGAAACTGCCTCAACCTGGCGGACCATAGTATGGGCCCACGCTTATTAGCATAGACCCCATCATTCTTCTTGTTTCCATGACTCGTTTAGAATTGGTCAGCCTCAGCTATGATTAATGGCTCTAGAGGAAACCTGTGTTGAGTGACAGCTCCCCTGTTTTGGGAAACGGTTATCTGTATTTGGGGGGAACATCCTGGCGGACCATAATATGAGCCTACGCTTATTAGCATAGACCCCCTTCTTGTTTCCATGACTCGTTTAGAATTGGTCCTGCAGGTTGACTAGACTACATTTCGATCGGATGAGATTGGATAAGATCGGGTAAGATCGGGATAGTCTGTAGGACATATGGTCTTTGAAAATTGTTTGGAGACCTTGAGAATTTCCAGTCACCAGATACTGTAAGCATATACAGGAACCTTGATATTAGCATAGACAACAATCCTCCATGAACTGATTCTATTGTTAGAAAGGAACGCTTATTTGTTATTTTCAAGAATGTAACCTCCAGGGAATGCTAAAATTGTTGACCTAGATGGATAGGGTGGACCATAGAAATAGCTTGCATCATAGGGGTTTTACATGAAATAATACACTTACAGTAATAGCATTCATCATTTTTTCTCGGGTCAGAATTGCACCCTAGATGATAAGCCTATTGGAAAAGCTACCCTTTACCACTAAAAGTAGGTGAAGGATTTATAGAAACTACCCCTATCAGTACTACCCCAAAGTAGGTGATTAGCTTTTTCTATAATATAAAACTACCTTCAGATTGTACCTGAACCTTCCCACGGATTTCTAACCCCTCATGACCAGATGTTTAGGTTTTGACCTAGTTCAGTTTAGCCTGTGTTGAGAAACAGCCATCGGTTTTGGGAAACGGTTATCTGTATTTGGAGAAACACCCTGGATGACTATTGTATGAGCCCACGCTTTTATTACAATTTAGTCAATAACCTTGTAGCATAGACCCCCTTCTTGTTTTCATGACTCGTTTAGAATTGGTCCTGCAGGTTTCGACTACATTTCGATCGGATGATGTCGGGTAAGATCGGCCTGTAGGACATATGGTCTTGAAAAATTTCTTGGAGACCACACTAATTTTTTTTCCTATTCCGAAGATTCTAGTTAAATTATGTTTACATATGGCTGGGGACTGCTATTTGTTGTTTTTTTTCCGACTGCATCCAGACTAGTCATGAATACATCCTTTTCACATGCAAAAGAACACAACAACAATAATTAAGGTTTTATTTTTTTAATTATACATCTTTTTCTAATCGAGAAAATATAATTAGTAACTGGCTACTGCCCTTCACATTCCCCTTCTTCCCCCTTTTCACTGGTATCCCCATCTTCCCACTCCTTCAAATCTAGAGTGAACTCTTCTAGTTGTGCCGCACTTAACTTTTGTATTAAGCAAGTCAAACAATATCGACCCTTTAAATACGTTTCACATATTTTTACACCGTTTTCATATTTCTTTGCAAGTGCATGACAGTCCTCTTCCGAATAAAAGCGTCCTAAACCATATACTGCCTCATGATTAGCATCAAATGCCAATGTCGTCAATTGTTGGAGTAAACGTTCCACGGCTGTATGTGCATCTACCGCTTTGGTCCATGATTCAGCAGCGTAGCACATCCACATATTGAATCAATTTTATTTGCACATTACTGCTTAAATACCTTAACCACTTCTACATCTACCCCCCCTCACCTGCTGATGACCTAATTTCTATTTGACTTGAAGAGCATTTAGCTAATATAAGACCAATTTAACCTTGACCTATTTTTTAGCATAGATACCACTGCAGGAATTGTAATAACTTCTACGGCCTATACAAAAGTCATTGATTAGGAACACCTTGTCTCCATTTAGCCATGAATCTACTTTACAATCTGTTTGAATTGTAATATGATACCTTGAAAATTGATTTCTAGGAATTGACAGATGGCTCTGACTCGACTAAATTCTAAGAATTGTTTGGTGACCTTCAAAATCTCTCGTCATACCTTCAAAGAACTTTACCCAACTTGGGAAGCATACATTACCGGTCATATATCAGGATACCCTGTAGGTTGATTTGTAGGACCTGGAAAATTGATAGTAACCATTGACAATCTATTTGATAGTCAGGTAAGGTTGGATCACCTTGAAAATAGATTTCTCGGAATTAACTTTGAAATTTACGTAACTGTATAATTAAAAGATTTTAATTTGTGTTTTGCATATAAGTTTAAGAGACGTAGGTTTGTAATAAGTCACGGAAAATGTCTCAAAGTAAAAGGATCACAGATCCTGATATGAAGGCGTTAAGGAAAGCTGAATGTATGGCCAGTAAACATTATAATGAAGCGATGAAAATACCTATTAGGAAAGATGATGATGTGTCGTGGACCACATTAAACGAGAATCAGTTGAAGGAAATTGAATGTGAAAAACAAATAATAAATAAAATAGATATGATCCAGCAAAGGTATTACAAAATGTTAAGTACATCAAACTTCCCATAATATGTATATTTACTTAAATCGATCTTTTATCTGTATATATAGATGAATATTGTGGTTAATAAATTATAAGTTTTATAAAAAAAAATATTTTTACTTGTTAGATGACCTAATCAGTCTGAATAATGCATCGTCTGTGTGTTCTCAGAATTTCAGAAGCTATGACTCAACAATGAATCGCCTTTGTTATCAGAGGTGTGGCCTTATAAGCATAGACTTTGAAGCGTTTCTTGATTTCCCAGAATTGAGATGTATTTAGATGACAATCTATTTTTAGAAATTATAACGGAATAATGGATCGTCTTTGTTCATTTCTCATAGGTGTGACCTTGAAAACTGTAAGAATAGACTTTGAACCGTCGGCTTGAACAATGGACCCTCCTTTATTCTTGACTTCCTAGAATTGAGGTGGGCTGGTAGCTGGATAACAATCTATTTTAGGAATCAGAACGCTTATGTTCTCTCGTGTAACCTTGGGGAAACGGTTACCTGTGTTGAGAAACAGCCATCTGTTTTGGAAAACGGACCTCTGTTTTGGGAAACGGACCCCTGTTTTTTGAAACGGGCCCCTGTTTTAGGAAACGTCTACCTGTTTAGACCACTTGAGGGCACTGGGGAGGCGTGACATTGCTTACCTTGAAGCATGCACCTCAGGGCTTGCGTAGGTTTGTAATAAGTCTCGAACAATGTCTCAAAGTAGATCCTGATATGAAGACTTTTAAGGGAAGCTGAATGTATGGCTAGTATACAATATAATGAACCTATTAGGAAAGATGGTGTGGTCCGCATTAAACGAGAATCAGTTGAAGGAAATTGAATGTGAAAAACAAATAGTAAATAGATATGCTCCAGCAGAGGTATTACAAAAGTGACTATATCCCATAATACTTAAATCGATTTTTTATCTGTATATTGTGGTAGTCTTATAAAAAATATTTTACTTGTTAGATGACCTAATCAGTCTAAACAATGCATCATCTTTGTTCTCGGAATTTTAGAAGCTACGACAGAGCCAAAACAATGAATCGTCTTTGTTCTTTTACCTTGCAAATTGTAAGCATAGACTTTGAACAATGGGCCCCCTTTATTCTTGATTTCCTAGAATTTCAGAAGCTATGACTCAACCAAAACAATGAATCGTCTTTGTTCTCTCATGTGGCCTTGTAAACATAGACTTTGAAGCCTTGACAATGTCTTTGTTATTGATTTCCTAGAATTGAGATAACAATCTATTTCTAACTGAACAATGGATCGTCTTTGTTATCAGAGGTGTGACCTTCTAAGCATAAACTTTAAATCATTGATAATGGATCATCTTTATTCTCGAAAGAGATGTATTTAGATAACAATCTATTTTATAAATCAACTAGAACAATAGATAGTCTTTGTTCTCTCACCTTGAAAATTGTAAGCATAGACTTTGAAGCGTCATCTTTGTTCTTGATTTCCTAGAATTGAGATTACAATTTATTTTTATAACTCGACTAGAAGAATGAATCACTTTTGTTCTTTTACCTTGAAAATTGTAAGCATAGACTTTGAACAATGGGCCCCCTTTTTGATTTCCTGGAATTGAGATAACAATTTATTTCTAACAATAGATCGTCTTTGTTCTCTCACGTGGCCTTGAAAATTGTAAGCATAGACTTTGAAGCGTTGACAATACATCGTCTTTGTTCACGATTTCTCAGAATTGAAGTGTATTTAGATAACAATCTATTTTTTTTATAACTCATCCAAAACAATGGATCGTCTTTGTTCTCTCATGTGACCTTGAAAATGATAAATATAGACTTTGAACAATAGACCGCCTTTGTTCTTGATTTCCTAGAATTGAGATAACAATCTATTTCTTATAACTCGACCAGAACAATGAATCGCTTTTGTTCTTTTACCTTGAAAATTGTAAACATAGACTTTGAACAATGCATCGTCTTTGTTATTGATTTCCTAGAATTTTAGAATGACAGAGCCAAAACAATGAATCACCTTTGTTATCAGAGGTGTGACCTTATAAGCATAGACTTTGAACAATGGACCCCCTTCTTGATTTCTCAGAATTGAGATGTGGTCGTATGGGGGAAACGGCTGTGAAACAGCTACCTGTTTTGGGAAACGGACCCCCTGTTTTAGGAAACGGCTACCTGTTTTTAGGAAACGGGTACCTGTTTTTAGGAAACGGGTACCTGTTTTCAGGAAACGGCTACCTGTTTTTAGGAAACGGCTACCTGTTTAGGGGAACGGCCACCTGTTTTGACAACCTGAGGGGGCGTGGCTTTGAAACATGCACCTCAGGGCTCTTGATTTCCTAGAATTGAGATGAATGGATCGTCTTTGCAGAGGTGTGACCTTATAAGCATAAACTTTAAAGCGCTAACAATGGATTGCCTTTGTTCTTGAAAGAGATGTATTTATATAACAATCTATTTTTATAAATCAACCAGAACAATGAATCGTCTTTATTCATTTACCTTGAAAATTATAAGCACAGACTTATTTCTCAGAATTGAGATAACAATTTATTTTTTATAACTCGACCAGAAGAATGTTCTTTTACCTTGAAAATTGTAAGCATAGACTTTGAAGCGTCGTCTTTGTTCTTGATTTCCTAGAATTGAGATAACAATTTATTTTTATAACTCGACCAGAAGAATGAATCGCTTTTGTTCTTTTACCTTGAAAATTGTAAGCATAGACTTTGAAGCGTCGTCTTTGTTCTTGATTTCCTAGAATTGAGATAACAATTTATTTTTATAACTCGACCAGAAGAATGAATCGCTTTTGTTCTTTTACCTTGAAAATTGTAAGCATAGACTTTGAACAATGGGCCGTCTTTTGATTTCTCAGAATTGAGATAACAATTTATTTTTATAACTCAACCAGAAGAATGAATCGCTTTTGTTCTTTTACCTTGAAAATTGTAAGCATAGACTTTGAACAATGCATCGCCTTTTTGATTTCCTAGAATTGAGATAACAATCTATTTCTAACTGAACAATAGATAGTCTTTGTTCTCTGACCTTGAAAGCATAGACTTTGTACAATGCATCGCCTTTGTTCTTGATTTCCTAGAATGACTCAGCCAAAACAATAGATCGTCTTTTTTCTCTGACCTTGAAAGCATAGACTTTAAACAATGGGCCACCTTTGTTTCTCAGAATAGGGCGCGGCCTCGAAACATGCATATACTTGCTTGAGGGCAATGACCTTCAGGACAATCAATAATCTACTAACTTTTCTAGTGACCTTGAAGGACTCGTGCAAGCATGACCTTGAAGAGGATTACACACCTGCGGTCTTCCCCTTAAAATAGGCAATGTTACTGACCTTGAAATCTAGTAACTTTTCTGGTGACTTTTTCCTAGATCTGGTGACAAATCTAGTGACAAAAGTGAGTCAGGATCGGCCTAGCTATACTACTTACCAACAGCTTTGTGTACGAGATGCAGTGAGAGAACGCATGTGATTTATACGTAATAATATTTCGCGATTTGATACTTCTCATTATCCTGGTTCGTTTCCTTATGAAATTCTTCCATGCAGGCTTTTGCAATTCTTCAACAACCGCCAGCTTTAAAGACATTTCTGCTAATGGAACTTATTCTCGATATTATAACTATCCCTGCTAAGGATACTAATATCGCCATATGTATGATTAATTTTTTCGTGAAGTTTCTGATACCGCTCAACCAATAATTTTGTAATCGATAAATCGATTATTTTAGGCTCTAGAACTTTTTGACACTTATCAATATACTTTTTGGTGGCTACATCTGCATCTAGGATTGGATTGATGACATTGCAGGCTCTTTCACCTTGCGCATCGTAATTACCGTCCTCAGTTAATTTTAAATTTACCTTATTGCAACATCATCTTCTAGGATGGGTTCAAAGACATTGCAAAGTCTTTTATCTTGCATATCGTAATTACCATCCCAGGTTAATTTGATATTTGCAGTTGCATGTTTTAAATCCGATAGCGAATGTCTACCAAACTTGGATATTATGAAATTATACATTTTTCTCGGAGCTCTTCTTCAATACTAATGATCCATTAGTATGTCCAGTATGAAATGCTGCTTTCGATGCATGCAACAGCCTAAGCCGTTCAACAAGTTTGCGAGGAGTATTCCAGTATTCCTTCGCTCTATTCGACGACTTCTTCATGACGCTATGACCAAAACGCTTCTTGCTGATTAGCAGCCTAATAATCTTCCAATATTTAGACAACTTGGTGCCCATAATTGCTCCGTGAGACTTGTGATTCTTCCTATACGTGTTAGTTTTAGCTAGAATAGCGACATAGACCGTTTCGTCTTCCAGTATAGTCCGTGAGTGCCTTTATATGTCTCATCCTTTATAATTAGACTAGCACATTCCATATCCACCGGAGAATCTCCGATAGCCCATTTATCTAAGCTTGCATCACAACGAAGTCCTTATGTATTATCAACTTTCCTGCGGATCAGTAATTCTACACATAGTAGCGAGGTAAAGGATGATGTTGCTCTATAAATTCATCGGTAACACCTGCGTCATCGAGTAATTGCATTAAATTAGTTGGGTCCACCTGCTCTTCCTCCTCTTCCTCTTTCATCAATAACGCCCGCTTTGACGAATGACGGTGTAACAGGGGGTCTAAACGTAGCAGGTGTTAGTTGCACACCGGTTTCAACGAATGAAGGTGCAACGGGAGGTTTGAACTTGAACGTAGCAGGTGGTGACGTAGCGGCAGGTACTTGTTTAAACTCTGATTTTACCAATTCCGCAATTGCTTAGGAATCTTCGAATAAGTTTGACAGATAAGAGGAGTTCTCGCCCGAGTGTCGCCCTCTACTGAAATAATCGCGAGTTATATCTTGATTGAGACACGAGATGTCGAAGATCATTATAGAATTCTTAGCGATCTCTTCGATCATGGGTACATCCGCCTTGTCATTGGGGTAAACGTATACATTTTTAAATTTTAAGCTATGCGGCGCCTCCAATAAGCTACCCATCACATTAGTCGTCCCGCACCCCGAAGATCCGCAAATAATTGCTCTAATTCGAAGAGGATCATCATTTCCCGCAACTTCCGATTTCAAGACCATCCACAGGTAGTTCTTGAGGCTGCTTCGTAAACTTCATGCTGATAGTATACTGATCAGTTCACATGCTGCTAAAGAGAGGAGTATTAAACACCTTAATAAACAAATTACCTGTTGAACTGCATATTCCAGGTTATCGATATTGCGGACCAGGAAGCTGTAGAAACGTTTACCTCCGGCGATCTCGGTATAAATCCTCTACACGAAGCTTGCAAACAACACGATATCGCCTATTATAATTCTAATGATATAACAAGTCATCATTAAGCAGATAGGGTGCTTCGAGATCAAGCTCGGAATCGCGTACGCTCGAAGGATTTGAGTTTTGGTGAGAAAATAGCAGGCTTTGCCGTAGAGAACGCCATGAAGGTTAAAACTACTTTGGGTATGAGTGCTAACAAGAAGACGACGAAGAGGTGCTAGTTTAGAGGAGGAGTTTTGCGATTTATTCGAAAATCTATCAAGTGTCTGCTTAAAGACGGCGATCTGAAGAAACTTATGGATGTCAGTCTATCGGCTGCTAAGAGGGCCGTTAAGATTGTCAGTGGAAAGAAGAAGGTGCCTAGAATCATTCCGATACCTAAAGCTGGCGGCTTTCTTCCATTCCTAACATCCCTATTCGCCGGTCTCTCAGCTGCCGGTGGTGCGAGCGGTATAGATAAAGCTGCCAACGACGCTACGGCCAAGAAGAAGCAATTGGGGTAGGCTCAACGTCATAACGGAAGAATGGAGGCGGTGGGTCCAAGGAGTAGCAGAGGACTTTATTTGAAGCCTTATAAGAAGAGGTGTGCTTTATAGTTGAAACCGTATCCAAAAAACTTATAAACTTGCTGCAGAGAGCATTAACCGATTCCGATCTAAATAAGTATGCTGAAGATGTACCATTATTTAGAGGAGTGTTTATGCTCGATGCATTGCCTCATCTTAATGAATGTGCTATCGTGAACTTTGAGGACAATAGAGAAAGAGGTACCCATTGGGTTGCTTTCAAGAAACGCTGCGATGAAGCCATCTACTGCAATAGCTTCGGAGATTTAGCGCCACCACTTGAAATAATTAGATATTTAACTAATTGTTAAATTACATATAATTATGATAAGGAGCAGAATTATAATACATTTATATGTGGACATTTATGTCTAGATTCTCTGCATAATAAATGGCTTACAATATTATTTGTTTATTTTTAGTCATGCCCCAAACGTTCACGTTGACGGGTGCGGGAAACATGCTCAATGCAACGTATTTTCCGCTAATCTAACTTGATCCTAATTACCAGTATGGATTAGGATTGCTAGGATTCTACGGTTGCAATTTTATACGAACCATTCATGAGGGTACCAACACGTTTTACTATATTACGTAAACTGGCAAGCATAAAGAGATTAGGATTCCAAGTGGTGTATATGATATTGTGGAGATTAACAGATTTCTACAGCGTAAGATTAACCCGCATAACACGATCGACAGGCGTATTCCATTGGAATCATGTTCGGCTTCTCACCCAACGTGTACGTGATAATCCATATCCATGAATCTAATCTAGATGTTCAAATAATTCATGCTACAAATATACATGTGGAGTGTAATTTAACTGGAGACGCATACAGGAACAGTGAGCAGTCGCACGCAATCTTCGAGTTTGATGTACACGTTGAACCAGGTTATAAATTTATCAAGGAGCCGCCTACAGTTATTTATTTACCTGTAATTACACGACGTATAGATAACATCACCTTGAAATTGGTTGATCAAGGGATCGATTAGTAGACTTCGGTAACGAGAAAGTAACTATTAGATTAGAACAGAAGAAGTATGGGTTTTAAGCTTTTTGGTAGTAGGTCTCTAACTCCAGACGAGAGCACGTCGTTAACCGAAGACAACGTTTAGTTTCTACAATATCTCGGCTATTAAGTATTAAGACGATATGGGGTCTGGTACAAGGATATGATAGTGAAATGCGATCGTCAAACTTATCATCCGTACACAACAAATGCATATATCAACTCCGATGGGATTAATCTGGTTATTCAAAAAGCTGATTTCAGTACAGCTACTTACGATAGTGTTATATATTTAGAAGATACTCTGGTTCCTAAGGAAGCAAAGAAAGAGTATAACCTTACGACTAATCTCTTCCTCTTCGATGAGATTAGGTTCATGTTAGATGATCAGGTGATTGAAGCTGTTCGTTTACCTGGCATTAACAGCACCATTGAAGGATTTTGCTCATATACTGCATATCAAAGTATCTGTTTATCGCATACAGGATCGAGTCCGCAAAACAAGCCTGTTCAACTGTAAACAGCACCAATACCGCCTTCTGCGCTTCTATACCGCTCAAGCATGTGTTGGGATCTGCAGAGGGTTATGCAAAGTCTCTAGTCAATATACGTCAAGAGCTGATATTCATCCTTATCGTCATCAACGTCAACGGTATGGGCGGTGAAGAGAAGTGCAGACTTTCAACTTCCTCAATGGCTACCGGTTGTTTTCTATACCAAGAAGCGTAATAACAGGAAAGAGTGCGCGACAAAAATTCGATCAGTTAAATATCTCGAATATAAAAGCAAATATTAATAATAGAAGATATCCATACGAACAGCAAAATCCCGTTTTCGCTGATAACGGGTATGTGGATCTTTACGAACAATATTTAAACTTTTGAAATCAATATTATAATTCGCCACAAGGTTCTAATTTTAGCTATGAACAATTTAAGAGTCAGCCGATATTTGTAATTAACTCTACTCGACAAAACGAGAGTATTCATAACGTAGTTACTGATTTGAAATTGGAACTGGAAGTATCTTCGGCATATTGTGTTATTTTGCCTGATGTATTGAGTATGAGCCATTTACTAGCATTGTACGTAAAATTTAATGTATTATTTTATCAATAAATTCTATATTTGAAAAACTAGTTACTGTCTCTTATTTATAGCTCTGTAAACGCGAATTTCTGTTAGTTGCAATGAAGGCTGTTGCAGTGGTTGCAGTAAATTCCCTGCCCTAACAGTTAAATCTATTTTTAAATTATACTACAAGATGGAGCCACGATCAAACTATATTACAGAAAACATTCATGTTTTAAGAATAACTGCTAGTTGAAGTCATAAACAATCGTGGGGCCTGATAATGGGGCGGAGACCTGAGAACAACTTCCGGAGACCTATACCTGTCTTATGAGATAGCATGTGGACTCTCTTGTAAAATAGTACTTCAAATTGCAAGTTTTCCCGCCAGGAACCTAATCTACCTTTGGAAATATACCACTAGGTAGAGCCACGATCAACCTCTATTAAAATACTGTTTTACATAATATACGTCTATTTTTTACATATTTTACAAATCCTTTGCGTGAAAATGTGAATAATCTTTTACATTACAAGTATGCTACAAGTTACGTCTTTTAAAAATTTTTGGAGATGTGTACAATTTCAGTTAAAAATGAATAATCCTTTACATTATAACTATGACCTATTAATGCTGAAAGTATTCTAAGATTTTGACAGAAAATTCCCCTCTAGATAATATACTTTCTTCATCGCTCAGACCTTCATTATATAGCTTTGTTACTGCTTCATTTGTAAAAGCATCATAAACCGAATAATTACGATAACCATTTATATAATTCAGCTTCTGATTTATTACACTCACAGCCGAAAATGATAGAATAATACTGAACTGTTTCCTTTGTCCAAAATAATCGTACTACAGGTTTAAAATTATCCTTTAATGATCTTCCGCCTTCAAGTACTGTAGAACTGTCTCGAAATAACGCCCAAGTGAATAATAAACGCTCTACAACAAGATGTCTATACCGCAATACTGATTACCTTTGCACGCTTCAGGTATATCAGTCCATGAATAATTAACTTATCATCAACGTCCCATATATTTCCTATATCAGGTATAGATTACTATTATCGTATCCGTTAAACACACATCGTTCAGCATCCATATCGTCCGATTGATTTAAATTAACTAATTATCTAACTATGTCACCACCATATCTATAGTGAGTTAAATCAAAGTATGACGTCATAACAATGAGAATGTGCTTAGTTGCATCCTCAAGTCATTATGCATTCGTTTATTACCTGTGATAGTGATAGTAAATACATATAGTAGCAAGTTTGAAGCGATGATTGAGAAACTCGGCGCATAACAAGATATGAATTGTTGCAATTAAGCGTTGAAAATTTCCTTGCAATATTGAGTCGGTTGCCTCATTACTATCAGACAATTACGCGCTAAAATACGGTGTATGAAACATTGGAATAAATCATCTGATATTAGATTGTTTTCAATGCAATAAATAAATTCGTTTAATTAGGATGACGTATGTTTTATATTACCTGCACAGTTTTATATATTAACTCTTATAAGTTGTAGGAATAGGTAAACAACTTCAGACATTACAAATAACCTTTTATAAAAATTTAATTTATGTACAATAAGGCTATCCTATAAATTTTATTTATTAATTTTTAAATGAAGAATAATAATAATAACTTACCTGTATAATTAACAAAGCATAGTTCAGCCATCATTTTGGTTACACCAATACCTATACTGCCTCCATAAAGGATTACGATTTGATCAATGCATGCCTGAGGACTGTACACCTTCACATCCGTTAGTTCTTTTCTTAATCTCTCTGGAAGTTTCTACCACTATTTTCTTCTATATTGAGTATTAGTAATTTAAAAATTTTTTAACCGGTATTTATAATCAATAATCACATTACAACATTTTAATACAGGCTTGAAATCGCGTACGCCGGCGAAATTTAATTGCTTCAGAAGGTCCATCTTTAAGGATGGAATGCAGCAGTAAGTAATATATAGCGGATTCGATCAATCCTATAATTTATCGATATAATTAATGCTTCAAATATATGTCACGCACCGGAAGTTGCGGTTTTACAGATGTATTATCTAGAAACTACGTCACACTACTTTAGAGATAATTTCAGGTTTGATAATAAATATAAATTGTTCTAGAAAAATTGAACATCCGGATGTAGAAATGTTATTTATTATTGCGCAATTATTCAATCAAAATCATTATCTTCCCTAGAATATGCTTTAGAGATTATTATATTAATGTACATAGATATTTATTAGCAAATTTGTTGTATTCTTACGAGTAATTTTGCTAATATTTTAATAATATATTTGTTACAATTTTTTTTAATTTTGTATCGAGTATTAAATTATAATAATGACAGTTTACATATTCATAACATAAATTTCGAATAGCAATGATAGAAATGTTTATTATTTTTAAATCTGGATGTTTTCGGTTTCTATAGTTAACCACATCTATTTACTTCTTTTAATGTAATAAAATTTGTTTTTATGCACGAGTTCACATTTATTATCAAATTGATTACTTTTAACTAATAAATGCATTTTGATATGTTGATTTTTAAATTATTTATTATCAGAATGCATTCGGGTTAAGGAATCTTTTTTAACTAGTAAATGCAATTACATATTTATTGGTAAATTCATTATTTTTAACTAGTTACTTCACGCCGGATATACCCCGTATACGAAATTTCATGAAATTATTTTGAAACAGTCAAAAAATATTGAAGAAGTCGCGATTTCTTTTTTCAACTTTGACACCCTGTATCTCGGAAACGAAGCATTTCCGGACCCATGCACGTATGAACTTTTTTGCTTATAATGATGAGTTCTAGTACTCCTTTAATTTTGGCGGATTAGATAAGATTCACCCTGTATATAAACCCGTAATGAGAAATTTACTCGAAACAGGTACATTGTGGGTAACATTTTTTGTTGAGTTATGACAGGCGGGGTCTTTGCGATATGAGAAATCTAAGTAAATATAATGACTGGTATAATTATATACTGACGGTTATCGATGTATTTAGCAAGATGGCATGAACACGAGCTCTGCAGCTGAAAAACTAGATGTTCTATGATCGACGTATTTTCGGTTATTTTTCAATGATGCGAAAAGATACCTCAAAGTATACAGACGGATAAGGGCAAGGAATTTATTGCGAAAAGTATCTCCAGCAATTCTTTAACAAACATCAAATCTAATTATACAGGCAAAATTTAGCGATGCGATGCTTTCATATAGGTAAGAATCGCACTAACAATGCTGCAGTTAATGCGAAAGTCAATAACCTTTACACATTATCTCTCTCAAGGCATTATTTTTCGGTAAAACCTACGATACATCGTTTAGGTAACTGACCCAGGAAGACATTATCCGATGATTTTCGCTCTATGCCCACAGGTATAGATAGCACTTTTACTTCGGTGCTTGTAACAGAGTATTTTTCTGCAGTTGTTTCTAAGATTTTAGCGTGCAATTAGAATGGTGGGATTCATTCGCATACCTCTCACCAGTAAACCAGTGTCCATAATCCGCGTCTTGTAATTTGAACCGTGCGCCGCGATTAGACTAAAGGTATTTCTTGATCGTACAAATTTAACCTTTAACTCAACACCACTTATGAGAAACTTTTCCTGATTAAATAAATCCTAGTGCACGTGACCAATCATCTCAATCTGTTTGCTGGTCGCTGCAAGTACTTGACGTTTCGAGAATCCGTCATTTGCAGTCTCATATAGGTAAAATTTCGCGACGCGAGGTTTTCGGCGAAGGCTGTGTCGGCGATCCCCACTCCAACCCTCCCCGAACATAACCGAGATTCTAAGACAGGTGTAGGGCGTCACAACTTGTTCTCGGGTCTTCGCCCCTTGTCGTGATCGCAACTTGTTCGTGGGCCTTCATGTATTGTCGCGATACCCTTGGCAGAAAATTTGAATTTGTATTATAATAAGGGGACTAATGCTAACTTGTAAGACAGGTGTAGGGTTGCGCAACTTGCTCTCGGGCTTTGCCCGTTGTCGAGGCCCCATTGGCGGACAATTTGAATTTGTATTTAAGTCTCTGTCGGTTATGGCTGGAAATATGAATTTGTATTGTAATAAGGGGGTGTAGTGCTAACTTGTAATACAGATGTAGGGCTTAGCAACTTACTATCAGGCCCACTCCCCTCGACCAAAAATTTGAATTTGTTTGCGGTGCATCTATGAGGGGAAATTTGAACTTGTATTATAATAAGGGGGCCTAATGCTAACTTATAAGGCAACTTGTTTTCGGGACCCTTGGTGGTAAATTTGAATTTGTATTTAAGTGTTTACATTATGATTACTTATTGCAAGATATTTGAACCTGTATTCTAATAAGAGGCCTTTTGCTAACTTATAAGACAGACATACGGCTTCGTGTCTTCACACCCTTGCCTTGGCTCCCATACCGGACTGGAAACGGTATTCTAATAAGGGGCCCTAATGATAACTTATAAGACAAATATAGGAACTTGAGTTAGGTCTGTGCCCTCCTGTCGTGGCCCCCTTGTTGCGAAATTTGAATTTGTGTAGCCATCTAGTTGTGTATGTACTAATGAATATTTTTGTAATAAAGATGGCGCCACTAGAAAATGTTTTCTGTAATGGAGACGGCGGCGCCTAGCGGTACATTTCTAGGACTAATTAGGGTTGTTTGTGGTACCATCTAATGGTGTAAAGACTAATGAATGTTTTCTGTAATAGAGGTTGATCGTGTTCGTTTCTCCCTCGTCTCTATCGTCTCTTTCTCAAACATACAAATCTATTAACCAAATCAAATTAATCAAATCAATTAAGCAGATCAATCCCAAACAAATCTGTCAGGGTATTTTGAACACCCTGTACACGTAGTAGGTAATTTTGTTTGTAGTTCTATGTACTTAGCTAGATTCCGTATATAAATTTTTTTTTGTGTGGGCAAATTATGTTTTATAGTAAATTGGTTTTAACGTGTGTAACGACCTTTAGGGATAGGAAAGGTGTACGACGAGCTTTAGTTTGTGTTTTTTTTAAATTATCCCGAAAATTTAAGGTGTTTTTCCGTATTATTTTCGTTTATTGAATATTGATTAACGCTTATTTGTAAATAGTTGTTTATAAGTTTAATTAAGGTTTATTTCGTTTGTTTTCCGTAAAATATAATAGAAAGTTTTGTAATTTAAATAAAGAGTGTAGACTTATCGGTGTATGATGTCATTGTCGCGACAAAAAGTCGCTCGTGTACAGTTGTCCGGATGAATTCTGAGTATTTTGGTTTTGATTGATAGAGGAAACATGTGGGGGTGATTGTGGTAGCGTTAATAAAAATATAGGGATATGTTACATGTGGAGTTAGCTGACGTTTAGTTTTTTCAAAATTTGCCGATTCCCTACGGACGAAAACGAATTTGTATATCGCGGTACTTTGGTTTCTCCTTCCGTTTTTTTAATTGGTGGAATTAAAGTAGATAAGATTTTTTTTAAGAGAGGGATTAAAAATCCAAGATGGAAAATTGTTAATAATTTTTGGGAGTCTAAGACAGATCACGCTTGCGAGTAGTTGTACGTTGCCGTTTTTTTTACGCTTTAAGGGGTAGTTTAGAACGTTGATACTTTGGACCTTGTGGTGTTTAACGAACGTACTTTTTGTGTAATAAGGGTAGTTTAACTACTGAAGATTACCTGTATTGGGGATTTAATAAAATTGTTCATCACCAAAGGATTATACCTAGTGCCGATTTGGGTGTTACGTAAAGTTACCTAGAGGACATCGTCGTGTTGTACAGTGCTTCAGTGACCTCTTTGGTTTATATCGCTTCTGCGGATTTTAAAATCATCGTTCTTCCAAGTGCCTCTTATTTACCGTACAAAGCGTGTGTAAAGATAAAGAAACTATCGCAAAATATTAAAATATATTTAGTTATTTAAACAAATTATTAATGAGTTTTAGTGGAAATTAAAATTATTTAAAAGAACATTAAAAGCTAAAAGTTATCAAACAATTTTTGAACGCTCACATTATCATTTAAAAAGAAGTTTTGATTCATACAGCAACATTTTAAACGAGTTAAATTAAGAAATTGTTCGTGCATATCAGAATAACAGTCAACATTTATTCATCTTTGGCCAACCCACGAAGATTTCATTCCGTTATTGCAGTAATTGAACACCTAGTTCATCCCCTACATTGTAACACAGAAGTGGGGCAAGTTAACCTTGTAAGGTAATATAACATTGTGTTTTTATATATATCGAAAATTTTTGAAGATTTTTGTGTGTTCGAATTATTTTATTTGTTGATGCAGGTTTGAAAGCGGAGTTGTGTATCGCTTTTTTGTTAATTTAAGTTGTTGTTTTAAATTTAATTATTGGAATTACTTGTAGTTTTAACGCTCCGCCTTCACACTTTTTTTTTTCCTATTGTTGATTTTATTAGTAAAGGGCAATCGACCCTATTGTAGTTGTGTGGGTATATTCTCCACGAATTTTATATTTAGGTTAAACGATTTAGACTGGCTAAAGCAGTACTCTGATCAGACGACCTGACGCCTAGTAAGCCTTTGTATTTTTTGTTTATACGCATTATCGTATGTCTATATTTATCCTTATTTTATTTTATTATAGCTTTGTTTTGTTTTATAAGTGTGTTTAATTTCTATGGAAACCCTTTTGTGTTACATAAGAGTTTTTTTTGCAAATTGCAAATTACCGGCGTTTTAGTTTTTAAAGTAACGAAGTTAGTTTTTTTGATTTTATTGAGTAATAGCGTTCTTACTATTTAGTGCTTTATTTGAATTATTTGTGTTTTGTTTTGATTATTAGTTAACGTCAAATTATTTACACGGAGGTGTATTAACGTAACGTTATTGAGTGTTGATCACGCTTTTATTTGACAAGTGTGTAGTGTTTTTTTTTTTAAGCCCGATTTTAGGTGGTTTGCTGAATTGCTGTCCAGCACCCCTGGAGTTGATTACGAATAGGTAAGCGCATGTTTTTTGGATGTTTAGACACGCTATGTACTCGTAATTTTGGCACGACAACCCTTATTTTTGTCTATCAAATATCCTGGCGCCCTTAACCGAATCGATTTTGACTTCATCCCCTATTTTGACTGACGTACGATTTATTATTCTGGATGTGCAAAATTATTAACATCAATCCACGACCCATACGCTGACTAGCCGAGGCAAAAAGGGGCCAATTTATCTGTAATCCCGTTCTACCACCCGTTTATACCGTTACAAATCACGTTCGATTGATAAAATCAAACAATCAGATCAATCTCAATCAATCAACCAAATCAATCAAATCATAGCTTACAGCCGGCCAAAACTAGCTTACAGCTAAAAAATACTGATTAGGCTAACTTACACTATGATAAAACCAACCAACCACAATTCAAACATACCAAACTGATTTAACTTAATCAGACAAAATCAGCTCTCAATTAAAAAAATAGCAGTATGATTTAACTTACAGAGTGCAAAAGAAAGCCAATCTCACACTTATTGTAGTTACCCATCTAACCGCCCTTTCGCATTAACTGCAGCATTGTTAGTGCGATTCTTGCCTATATGAAAGCATCGCATCGCTAAATTTTGCCTGTATGATTAGATTTGATGTTTGTTAAAGAATTTCTGGACACTTTTGGCAATAAATTCCTTACCCTTATCCGTCTGTATACTTTAAGGTATCTTTTGACATCATTGAAAAATAACCGAAAATACGTCGATCATAGAACATCTAGTTTTTCAGCTTCAGAGCTCGTGTTCACGCCATCTTGCTAAATACATCGGAAACCGTTAGTATATAATTATACCAGTCATTATATTTACTTAGATTTCTCATATCGCAAAGACCCCACCTGTCATAACTCAACAAAAATTGTTACCCACAATGTACCTGTTTCGAGTAATTTCTTACTACAGGTTTATATATAGTGTACGCTACTTGTTTCTGTAACCGCGCACTAATATCTTCTCTAGGAGCCTGTTTATAAATCTACGTTCCTTTTTGACAGGGGGTATTTCGGCTAATGCAAAGCTGGTATGTCAAATAGACGTATGTGATGGTATGCCAATCACATTATCGGGAAAACTCGACAATTTTAAAATAGTACTCTCATAAATGGTCAGAATGATTATAAAATCTGAAACCGTTTTTGTTTTGACAGGGGTATTTCTGATGAGACAGAACTTTTATGTATGTAAAGTAACATAAACGCGAAATCTAGCTCAAAGAAGAGGACACAGGCAATTCGCTGCATACATCACAATATTAAATATCCTGTTTGCACAAATATATGTTTGGTTTTGTCTGTTGACGGTTTGATAGACATTTTATTCTAAGTTAGTTAGTAATTTAATTTAATTATAACAGCTTCGCAATTTAATTACATCTCTATATGTACGGTGTTTATTATTATTGTTTACGTCCAATTGAGAAATCGTACGTTCACTTTTGTATAACAGTAAGTTAATTAACTGATTACGGAATATGCAATACCCATTTACTGTTTTATTATCATTATATATATATATATATATATATATATATATATATATATATATGTAGAATTTAACAGCGTATTTAAACATCAATTGTACATGTCATCTTTATCTTGATTAGCTTCTTTAATATCAAGAAATAATCCAGTTGTTTATTGGATTTACAAAATAGATCAAAATACAATCCCCACGTGGGCATATAAAAAAGCGCTATTGCATCAGGGTAGAAATGATTATTATTTCATCTAATATTTATACCTTAATGTTTTTTTGCAGCAGCAAATTTTTTAAATATTTGTAAACATTAATTAACACGATGTCGACGATTGATTGCCACTTTCCAATTAGTATAAATGAAGTTGTATAACTGTTTAATAATAATAAACACATATTAAGGGGCACGCGAACATATTCCTGTCTTACTAGACTAAGGACCCTTATTAGAATACAACCCCCAATGCATAAATAAATCAGGTTACAATCTGTAGAAGGGATTAAAAAATTTAATAATCATTGTGCAGCCTCCTTTGATAAAAAACGGATCCTAATTAATAACAGATTAAATCGTTTTACTCTTTGGTGAAAATCAATACGACTCCCACGTGGGCGTGTAAAAAGTGGCGGGGAAGGTGCTCCACAAAATCCAAGATGGCGACGCAAGTGCCGGTCTTCTACTTGTATGCATGGAAAAGTAATTTACATAATAATATGTAAGAGAGTGAGCTAGGGCTCGAACCGCTATTACCAAACGGCAACGAGCTTGGTAAAGAATCGGGAGAACTATTTCTTAATTTATCCTCTCGAGTTACCTTGACTAGATTATTTTCCGACTCTCACCCTTAATTCAAACACAAAATTGCGATGCAATAAATACGTTAAAAAAAATACAAAACGTTTTACTACGAACATATAATAACACAATAAGGTATATCCTTACTTTACTATTCTTATATTAGAAACAATTCGGAAAAGGAATGTACTCCTATAATGCTTTAAGCGAAATATTTGCACACGAAATTGAAATAAAAATATAATTGTTATGAAATGGGTTGTTTTTTTTTAAATTGGCCTTAAAATCGCTAAGTCTTTCATAGTTATTTAACAATCATATATAGAGGCGACTAATAATCGAGAAATTTTAATTCGTAAGAGAAGCGAGCGCGATAATGATCGAGATTATTAATCGCCAATTAGTACATGAGTTAGTTATAGTATTTTGCGTCAATCGTATATCTGTTAAAAACTGTAAAAGGTATTTTTAAAATTGTAATTTGAAGTAGAGTTATGTAATCACAGAATGGGGCCTACGTTTGAGCGGTAGGTTATTACCCTTCTATATTAGTTGCTATGGCTGGTGAAAGCTAACATAATAGGTAAGAAATTAATTACGTTCTATAAAAGTAAGCAAAAAAAATCTGGTGTAGTACAACACACGACCTTCCAACCTACAAAGTGGAAATTAATAGAAACTAAATAATTTTAATAATAATATCTTTAGGATAATTATGCATTCCCTTTTTCAATACGTTCCTAACGCAACATTGTAATTAAATAAAAGTTATGTAAAACAAAATTTTTTTAAAAATATGTCTACATATTTTCTAATAAAACTAATCGTTATTCAGATATTGAAAAAATTCTATCTGGTCAAAAAATTGCATAGAACATAATTAATTGATATGTTTAAGGTCTATATGTTAGTATTTTTATCTTTGAAATATATAGCTGTTTCAGAAACATTTGATAAAAACAAAAAAACTGCGGCTGGATTTCTCCCAAAATCCAATCATCTCCATGAGAGATGAAAACAGGGTTAAATACACACACACACACACACACACACACACACACACACACACACACACACACACACACACACACACAACACACGCACACGCACTCGCACTCGCACACGCACGCACGGGCGCGCACACACACACGGACGAAACGGACACGGATACGGACACGGACACGGTCACGGGCACGGGCACGGACACGACACGGACACGGACACATTCACAGATATAGACACAGACAGACACATACACATACACAAGCACACGCACACGCACTCGCGCACGCACACACACGCACGGACGCACACAACCACACACACATACACACACACATGCACGCACACACACGGTCACGGACGACACGGACACGGACACGGACACGGACACGGACACGGACACGGACACGGTCACGGACACGGACTCGGACTCGGACTCGGACTCGGACACGGACACGGACACGGACACAGACACAGACACAGACACAGACACAGACAGACACAGACACACACACCCACGCGCACAAGTACATGTATACGTATACCCACGCAAACATGCACGCACGCGCGCCCTCGCGCACACGTACACCGACACGCACACACACACACGCATGTATTCGTACAGCGATTATGATTGACTTATAAGAATGTCTTCCCATTCCTTACCTATCTAAAAATCAAAACTTTTACTCTCTAAAGCTTTGGACACTAAATCTCACAATTTATGGTTCTTCACAAAAAACGCTTATTTCAAACCATGGGACAAAATGAAAGCAAGAAAGGGAGGTCATGAAATCGCTCTAGCACTATTGAAGCGGAGTAAAATTGTTCTTGTCAATTCTACAATAGAACAATTAATTATTTGGTCGGTCAATTGTTCGAGATTAATTCATAAGATTGTGATTATGATCATCAATTACCTATAACAAATAAAAATCAGTTCAAATTTGACAAAAATTGATCACAAGTTATTGTAGAAGGGGTATACCCACATGGAGGCCGACCATGTTCATGGTTTTATTGAAACACCATTAAAAAACAAGCAACTATGGAAATCACTTCGCCCAGCACTGGCAGCAGTGAATCCGCTCCACCGGTGCTCCGTCGTTACATGTACGTACATGATGTGTGTGTATGTGAGTGCGTCTGTGTGTGTGTGTGTGCGGGCGCGTGCGTGCGTGTGTGTTGATCGTGTGGGTGTGCGTGTGTGTTTGTGTGGGTGTGTGTACGCGCGCGTACGCTCATAATGTGTGAGTGTGCTTGTGTGTGTGTTCGTGCGTGCGCGAGTTTGAGCTGGAGAATGTACACGATGTGCGTGTGTGTGTGTGTGTGTGTGTGTGTGCGTGTGTGTGTGCGTGTGTGTGTATGTGAGTGCGTTTGTGTGTGTGTGCGCTCGCTTGTGTGTGTTAGTATGCGGGAGCGTGCATGTGTGTATGTGAGTGAATGTGTGTGTGCGTGCGTGTATGCATGTGCAACAACAACACTTATGTACTTCAACTTTCGTATTTAAGCTTTTTTCATCTCTGCTGGAGCTGATTATATTTTCGGAGAAATTCTGCGGCGGATAGGATAGGTTTACTAAGGGCAGTTTTGCTATTTATCAAACATTTGTGAAACGTCTGTACATTTCAAAGAGGTAAAAACACCAACTTACGGACCTTAAAATTATTGATTAATTATGTACTGTGTAATTTGTTTTACGACGCGTAACTTAGCGGAAAAGTTTCTTCAGTATATGAATAACAATTAGTTTAAGAAAATGTGTAGACATTTTTTAAATAAAATTTAATTATACATAACTTTCATTTATAATTATTTTTATTATGTCGTTGGTTCAAACCCTACACGTGGTATACTTTTTATTTATGTTTGTAATAAAATTAATAATAATTCGTACCTTGTAAAGTTTCCTAATACAAGGCAAACTAAGTCTAATAATTAATGAAATAGGATTGAAAGTGCTTAATTAAATTGTGTTATGTATTTTATGGATGGGCGCCTTGAATTTCTTTAATATATATATATATATATATATATATATATATATATATATATATATATATATATATATATATATATATATATATACCAACTTAAAAAATTCAAGGGCGCCCGCATCCATAAAATACTTTATATATATATATATATATATATATATATATATATATATATATACATATATATATAGAGAAAAAGGCGTATTTAGAATTTAGGGTTCGCAACACTCGCCCTTCTGCTCTATGGAAAGAACTCAAAAAATTAGATATCCATAATAAGCCTTATCGTCCTGAAATACCTGCCCATCTACAAGACTTGAATCAAATGAATTCTAATTTTCTTAGTATAGCTAATTCTAACAGTGATACTGAGCTTGTAAAATTTTATAGTAACAATCTTATGCACAATTTTACCTCCAAATTTAACTTTTGTTCAGTACCAGAATCCATAATTTTAAAACATATAATTAGTATAAAAACAAATGCTACTGGTTGCGACGGTATAAGTGTTAAAATGCTAGAATTGTGCTGTCCAGTTGTGTTACCTGTTATTACTTATATAATTAACTTCTGTCTCTAATAATGTATGTCCTGATTTATGGAAATGTGCTCATGTAATCCCTGTACCTAAAAACAATCGTCCTGAGACTTTTA
This sequence comes from Vesta saturnalis, assembly GCA_036346205.1. Classification (NCBI taxonomy): domain Eukaryota; kingdom Metazoa; phylum Arthropoda; class Insecta; order Coleoptera; family Lampyridae; genus Vesta; species Vesta saturnalis. The sequence continues at coordinate 491,940 of JARFJB010002219.1, forward strand.
AAGATTTACGTCCTATCAGTGTTTTACCTGTTTTATCGAAAGTATTCGAAAAAGTGATGGCTCAACAAATTTACAATCACCTTTTTGAATACAAAATCCTTCCTAGTGTTCAGTCCGGATTCAGACCCGGTACAGTTGTGGACTGCGCTCTTAAATGTCACGGACGACATCTTTACCGCAACTGATAATAATATGTTAACTGTACTAATAATGTTAGATTACTCGAAAGCATTTGACACAATATGTCATGAAACTCTCCTAGCTGTTTTACACTTCGTTGGATTCGATAATGCTGCTATCGCTTTGCTACAGAATTATCTTTCGAATCGCAAACAAAGAGTTATGTCAAACAATCAAGCATCGTCATTGCTTGACATTAATGCAGGTGTTCCCAGGGATCAATACTGGGTCCCCTACTGTATACTATTTATACATGTAATCTCGGTAGTTGTTTAAAATTTTGCCGTTATAACTTATACGCTGATGATACCCAAATACAGTATAGTTTTTCTGAAAATGACGTTGTCTCGGCCATCTGTTTGATAAATCAAGAAGTAAATTGCCTCGTTAAATACTCGGAGTGTCACAATTTAAAAATTAATGCAAATAAAACGGTACTTTTACTCTTTGGTAAAGAAGTCTCCAAGGAACGTATAAAAAATAATGTCGTTATTCGAATCAAAGACGTGGATATTACAATCTCTGACACGGGTAGAAATCTTGGATTAGTAATTGATTCTAAGCTTAGATTTAAGAAACATATATCCAACTGCATTAAAAAAGCTGTTATAAACTTAAAAGTACTCTATAATCAACGTAAACTTTTGAATCGTGGCACAAGAGCACTACTGAGTGACACACTAGTTCTGTCTCAATTTAATTTTTGTGATGTTGTGTATGGACCTTGTATTGATAGTTTGGACTCTAAAAGAATACAACGCATCCAAAATTGTTGCCTCAGGTTTATTTTTGGCATAAAAAAACATGAGTCAATCCACTACAAGCTCCATGAAATAGACTGGCTTAACATGGGCAACAGAAGAGTTTTGCATTCAACTTGCTTATACTACAAAATAATTAATACCAGAACTCCCTCGTATCTGTACAATAAAATCGAATTTTCATCAGAACTTCACAACTTCAATTTAAGAAACAAAAATCTACTTCTAATTCCTACTCATAAATCACAAATGTTTAAAAGGTCTTTCTCCTATAATATAGCGATAAATTATAATTCTATACCTGAAAGAATAAAATTATTACCATTCAATAAATTTAAAATTCGTCTCCTCCAACTCCTAATGAGCAGACAGTAATGACAATTTTATTGTTAGGTTTAATGGAGAACAGTCGCCAAATGTTTTCACATTTGGCAAGACTGAACTTCGACCTTTGTGCACTAATTTTAAGTTTAACTCTGTTTTGTAAATAACTTTATTTAGTGTTCAATAAATGGCAATAATAATAATAATAATAATATAATAATAATAATATATATATATATATATATATATATATATATATATATATATATATATATACGCCCACGCACCCACACACCTACACACCCACACACCCGAACACCCACACACCCACACACCCGCACACCCGCACACAAGCACACAAGCACACACGCACACACGCACACGCGCACACACGCACACGCGCACACGCACACACGCGCACACGCGCACAGGCGCGCACGCGTACACGCGCACACGCGCACACGCGCACACGCGCACACTCGCACACGCGCACATGCGCACACGCGCACACGCGCACACGCACACGCGCGCGCACGCAGACCCGCAGACACTCAGACACGCAGGCACGCAGACATGCAGACACGCAGACACGCAGACACGCAGACACGCAGACACGCAGACACGCAGACATGCAGACTCGCAGACACGCAGGCACGCAGACACGCAGACACGCAGGCACGCAGGCACGCAGACACGCAGGCACGCAGACACGCAGACACGCAGACACGCAGACACGCAGACACGTAGACACGTAGACACGCAGACACGCAGACACGCAGACACGCAGACACGCAGACACGCAGACACGCAGACACGCAGACACGCACTCGCGCACGCGCGCACGCGCGCACACGCGCGCACACACACACACACACACACACACACACACACGCACACACGCACACACGCACACACGCACATACGCACATACGCACATACGCGCACACACGCACGCACGCACGCACACACGTACACACTCGCACGCGCGCAGACGCGCACACGCGCACACGCGCACGCGCGCACACGCACGCACGCACACACGCACACACGCACGCACGCACACACGCACACACGCACACACGCATCCACGCACCCACGCACCCACGCACACACGCACACACGCACACACGCACACACGCACACACGCACACACGCGCACACGCACACACGCACACACGCACACACGCACACATGCACACACGCACACACGCACACACGCACACACGCACACACGCAAATGAAAAACAATTGTCAATATTAGATCATTTTTTGTGTCAGTTAAATTATTGTTCAGTGCTCGTAATATTACCTGTTATAATCCAAGCAAATAATAATTACACAGATGATGAAAAAATGGATATGTTAAGAGTTTTTATTCGGTGCAATGATAATATGCCGGAGGCAAGTGCAATGTATTTAAAATTGTATCCCGAGCGACGACAACCGCATCCTCGAATTTTTACGCAGAACTGGCGATTTTAGTGCAAAAACAGTGCAGCGAAGACATCGGCGAGGTGTTATGGAAAATGATGAAATTGTTGTTTTGGCGTACTTTCGAGCGCATCCTCGGAATTCCATACGCGAAGCAGTGGTTGATTTAGGTTTTACCTACTACTTAAAAGGAACAAAATGAAGCCTTACAAAATTAAATTAGTACAAGGACTAAATGACGGAGACCAGCAACGGCGAATAACGTTTTGTGAATGGCTGATTAATCACAGTCATTTAATTAATGCCATAGTTTGGAGCGATGAGTCATGCTTTACAGGAAATGGTTGGTATATCCAATAGGAAAAACGACCACTACTGAGATGGCATAAATCCTAGACAATTACGACCACGCAGATATCAAAATAAACTTTCTGTTAACGTGTGTCTCGGCGTTGTGAATGATTTTGTAATGGGTCCTTATTTTTATGAAGGAACTGTTACAGGTGATAGGTACAGGAACTTATAAATGGATTTCATGACTTGCTGGATGACGTACCAGTAGCTATTCGGCGTGATATGTGGTTTCTGCAAGATGGATGTAGAATTATTAATAATTTAATGTAGAGTATTTTTGCTTCTTAAACTTTTTCTCTATCTTTTATGATAATATATATATATATATATATATATATATATATATATATATATATATATATATATATATTGTAGCGTATATCTAGTATTAAGAAACATTTATCTATTTTTCCAATAATTAATTATGTATTATTTCTAAAGCATATTTATGTCACAACTAGGTCAATATTACAAATTACAATCATGCTGAATAGAATAAATTATTGCAAGAAAAGTCAGCTCTTTTTAAATTGTAACATGACATAAATAATAGGTTATAAATATAGCTCCATACAGTAATAAATAATATAAATATATAAGATCATCAGTTCATCAGTTCACCAATCAGTAGTTATTATAATACTTGTTGTGTTAGAGTATGAGTGAAGTGTAGGGTTAGAAGATGTAAAAATACTCACATCATGTACTAACAATAAATATGTATCCCAATTCCAATCTGTAACTATTCACGTCAACTTAAAGTAGTTGTCACCTGGAAACCCTGTGTCCAAGCATATCACATGGCGACCCTGCCAGTCCCTGTCATAGACAGGAATGCATTATGGTTTTGTAAGAGAATATATATATATATATATATATATATATAAGTTAAAATGGGCAGTGAATCAAGCAAAGAAGAAATATTCATCAACCAAGCGGGTAATAGCGGAGGTTAAAAAAACTCAGTGCTACAACAAACGTCATCACCTTTATTCGTTTATTCTATAGTAATAACCCTAATCTGCGTTCTAGTTGTAGGATACATCATGTACAACAAATGTAAACAACAGATGATCAAGCAAGTGGACAAGCGAATCCGCAGAACAGATGCCCTCAACACAGTGTAAGCAGTCAACAACCCATGACCAGCGAGATAAGGAAATATAAGTGTAAGTTTTTAAATATGCAGTGCTCCAAAGATTTCAACAATTGCACGTAGAAATTAAGTTATTTAAAACTATTCTAATAAAGGACAACCAACATTGTAGGGAAAGTCACAGTGTTATAAGCAGGAAACTTGCTGAATTAGAACGTATAAAAAAAGACTATAATGGGTTAATAATTTAAATTAATCATAAAGCGGATAAAATAAAAATTACAGAAATTTCAGCAAATATAGTTGCGTTATTGAGAGAATCGCGAAATATTTTAGAAGATAGGTTAGTTAGTAGTACAAAAATTGTTAAAATGGGCACAGAAAGTTTTAATTTAAGAACGGCAGCAGTATTACTGCCTGAAATGGACGATACTTATGGTACCACTAAGAAATTAATAAACGCGATCAAATTATATGTTGACCTATTAAAAGAAACCGATAAGCAATTAGTAATCAAATATGTACTGGCAACACGCCTATCAGAAAACGCGAAAGCTAAGCTACTCGCTAACTATGAGTCAACAGATGATTTGATTAAAGATATGCAAAGTAAATTGTTCACACCGAAATCTGTAACAGCACTTTCAGTAGAATTACATAATGTTAAACAAAACAAGAAATCTATAGAGGACTTTGGTAAGGTTGTTTGCCAACTAATGTTGGATTTGACCATTACTGAAGCCGCAAGTAACAATGAAAAAGGGACAATTCTTAAAGAAGTCAACGAAAGGTTGGCCATTAGTGCTTTTATTAGGGGTCTACAAAGTAATGAATTGCGGACAATCGTACGAGCTAGGGGTCAAAATAACTTAGCAGATGTCATAAATACAGCGATAATAGAAAGCAAGGAAGTACCAAATTCTCCGTCTCTAATTTTCCACACAAAGGGGCGTACTAATTATCAAAATTCTGGCGGTCGTTATTAAAATTCTCGCGGTCGATTCCAAACACAACGATTTCAAGGTAGATTCTATAGGGGTTACCGACATCCACAAAGAATTTTCCTAATAACTTACATAATTCGCAGAATAATCATAATACCGGTAATCGTCAAGATTTTTCAAACTACAGAGGACACAGTCAAGGTAGTCGTATATTTGAACGCGGACGAGGACAAATGTCGCGTAATAACTATCAGAACGCTTATTTCGCAAATACTCATGATAACAAAATAACGAGGACCGTGAAAGTAAAATAAATCATAATCTGGAAGCCATTAGAAACCAGTTTTTTCGAGTCAGCGAAATGTAGATTTAGTACCGACGCTGCAATTATAAGTATGAATGGAATAAATTACGTACAACTGAAATATCGAGAAAATGACTTAAATTTTCTTATCGACACAGGGGCAACAATTAGCGTTTTATTTAAAAATTATGTTCAGAAGGACCAATACATAAATTCAAATCAAAATATAACAATTAATGGTATTGCAGGTTCCATCAAAGCTCATGGTGCCGTAAATTTAAATTTAAACATTTAAAACTTTTGCTTACAACACGAATTTTATATATTAGATTAGTTTGCAGACAATATTCATGGAATTCTGGGAAGTGATTTCTTCACAAAATTTTCAGCTCACTTAGATTGTCAAGAATCAGCGTCCTTTACGTATGCTTTTTAGCATAAATCATTTGCGGACCATCCTATATCTAAAATTTCAAAAGTTTACGCGATATTGCACAACGAATAATTTATTAATCACCGCTGACGTGTATTTCTAAAAACCCGTAAGTTTTTGCACGTCAGAACGATTACAACCGCAGAACGGCAGCCCCCGCACGGTAGCCGCGAAGCCGCCCACAGATGCACCCTTATAAACCCGCGACGCGCGTGAAAAGAGAATTCGAATTTGAATCGAAGTAGATTCCAGTCAAGCCGATATCTAGCCGCCGCCACCGTACCGATTGCTTCGTGTAAGCACCGACCTGCTATTCACCGTCGAAGAGTCCATCGCGATCGTGTGATAACGCGCACCACCTCGCACCGGGCAACCTAAAGTTTAATCCTGTACTGCCATTGATAGACACGTAAGTTGTAAAGTTATAAAATCTGACAATTTACAATCAATCACTACAGAACGTAAATAACGCCGGGCTGAGTCTCCAGGAGTTATACCAAGTACACTAACACCTAGAGTCACGCAGGGGTAACCCCCGACGTAACTCGCAAATAATTGAGGGTGAAGGGTTGTTACAGGGCTGTAAAGACCTGCGACCTTTCTCTTAGTCTATCCAGTTAAGACAGGCCGTCGCCTACGTCTTCTGAGTATTACTGAGATCCCGCTCGAAACTCATACATACAATACATACAGACAAACACAATAACCATCCACGGTGTCTTTAATCGCAGGAGAGTACACCCGAAACCTGTTGTAAAAATTGGTAGTCAATATAACCATCGCAAACACCTAGTGTGAGATTGTTTGTAAATAAATTAGATAGTACGTAAATTATCCAATATTTACCTTAAACCTATTAAAGTCGTTTTAGAGTAGTTTTAATATCAAGTATTTTGTTCCCTTGATTGATTGTAGATAATTAGACTTAGTATCGAAATCCGTAATTAATTCCGTTAGATAAATAATCTAATTGCCTAATCAAACCGGTTATAATTAAAGAAAGACAGTCCCGAGATCTCGCATTTGCATACGCGCATATCGCGTGTATTATTTCCTGGGAGTTCGACATACTCGCTTCAGCGCACCAGAGTTACTGAAGGATAAGCACGATATTGATTTTCTCAGTCCCCGAAACGATTCGAGTTCATTGCGCTGGCGCCTCCGACCAAAAACGGTATCGAGATTACCACTCCCGCTTCTGTAAATACAGGACCGTAACATAAATTTTACCTATTAGGTAAGGAGTAGATTAAAATAATATCTCTGTTCACAGAAGCGACTACGCACACAGTAACTAACCGCCCACAAGGAGAACGAGAGTGAGGAGCCGCCAGGACCAAGAAGCCCCAATACATTTTGAGTTGATGTTAATACCAGTTTTTATTCTATTGTTAACTTTATTTAATATACGTTTTAAACCGCTTTAAGAGATTTATTTAAGGTGACAGTGTTAAGCCTACCCAGTAATTAATACGAACCACACCCCGTTTATAAAATAAATTATAAACACGATTGAGCAAAGCCGAGGCAAAATAAAACCGCGTTGGGTTACCAAACCAGAGGGCGCAATATAAATAGCACCTAAACATACACTTCACATTACAAGATTACGAAAAATTTTTGTTTTCATTTTATGTCCAGGCTAATTATATTTCTTTAAGTATGCAATCCATGCACGATTGCTGCATTTTAATACTGCCTCGTTGCGAAGTTATTAGGTATTTTTCGGTTAAATGTGTAGATGATTGCGGTGTTATGAATGATGAAGTGTGTGAAGGTGTGTATGTAGCTTCTACTATAGCTAAACCAATAGATAGTTTTATCCCCGTTAGGATACTCAATACGAATGACAAGGAAATTAGAATAAAAAACTACAAACCAAAAATCGAGACATTAGATAAATTTCATGTATGTACTTACCAACATAAAACGACAACGGTTAATCGAGTACACAGAGTTTTAAAATTAATAGACTTCGAGTCATTAAATCAAGAAGAGCACGACTCTACAAAAAATTTGTGCTAAATACGCGGACATATTCCAATTAGATGACGACATACTCGGGATAACAAATATGTCAACACAAAAGATTCATTTGAAACAAGACAGTTCCAGTATATGTTAAGCCCTACCGCTTACCTCATACACAAAAAGACGAAATCAGCAGACAGATAGACAAATTACTTAAAGACGGAGTAATTGAAGAAACTAGATCGGATTGGTCATCTCCGTTACTAATCGTTCCTAAAAAATCAGATAGGTTAGGTGAGAAAAAATGGTGAATGGTTATAGACTATCGATTATTAAATAGACGTATTGAAAACGATAAATTTCCTTTACCCTGTATTACCGAAATTTTAGATTCATTATCCGGTGCAGTTTAGCGCAAGGTTTTCATCAAGTACCTTTGCACCCCGACAGTAGACCGTGCACAGCATTTACTACAGTTACTGGTCAATATCAAATGACGAGGTTACCAATGGGATTAAAAATTAGTCCTAGTGTATTTTCAAGAGTAATGACAATTGCTATGTCAGGATTAAATTATGAGTCATGTTTTATTTATTTGGATGATATTATTGTTTTTGGACGAAATCTGTTGCATCATAATCAAAATTTAGTAAAAGTATTGCAACGGCTACGTAATATAAATTTTAAATTAAACCCAAGCAAGTGTACCTTTCTTCAGAAGGAACTTTTGTATTTAGGCCATGTCATTTCATCGGCGGGTGTTTTGCCCGACCCAGACAATCTAGCCGCTATAAAAAACTATCCAGTGCCAATAGACGCCAATGCTACTAAACGTTTTGTCGCGTTTGCTAACTATTATCGGAAATTCGTAAACAACATTGCTGATTTAGTAGAACCTTTAAATCGTCTAACGTGAAAAAATTCTATTTTTAATTAAACTTGTCAAAACTCATTCAACGCTTTAAAAAACTTATTGGAGCACCTACCCATTTTACAATATCCAAATTTCGGGAGCGATAACCGTTTTATTCTTCGTACTTATGCTTCAGGCCATGCTCTGGGAGCCGTATTGTCAAATGGGAATGATAATTCTGTTGCTTATGCCAGAAGAACTTTGAATTTTGCAGAACGTAATTACCCAATCATTGAAAAGGAACTCTTAGCAATTATATGGGCTGTTAAACATGTTAGGCCATATCTATACGGTAGACAGTTTGACATTTATACTGATCACCGTCCCTTAGTATATTTGACAAATCCATCTAGCCGACTTACAACATCTCGACTTACATTAGAAGAATATGACTTTAATGTACATTATGTTAAAGGAAAAGAAAATGCTCCAGCTGATGCCCTTTCTCGAATTTGTCTTGAGTCTCGCGAACTTAAACAACTTTCTAGTAAGGTGATTCACCACATTAACATTATGACACGTACTCAACTTAAGCAGCAACGTACTTTAGAGGACAAAACTGACGATTTTACGGACAATAGGATTGATCACCCTGGCATCGTAGAATTGCTTAAATACCCAAATAATTCTGTACTAGTACAACCCTTAAAAGCCGACGACTTTAAAATGAAGAATCAAGATAATAATAAATTGTTTAAAAATGTGGTGTATATACCCGACACACACATAATTTATATTAGCGACACCTCTCCATCAGCGTCTGCATACGGTGCAACGTTGAGAGATTTAGTCAAGTGTAAAATAAATGGCATGCAAATGATATGTATAATGAAAAAAGATTTAAACTACGTAGTTAGTCAAGAAAAAAGGGGAATTATTGAAGAAATAATTAAAAATATAGAGGAAATCATAGCGATGGGTATACAAATATCTATAGTACCAAATTTAACTCTTATTACGGATCCACAGGATCAAAAATTAATACTTAATGATTATCACACGTTACCTACCGGAGGTCATGTGGGTATGAATCGTATGTATCACAATATTAAACGAACTTATTATTGGCCAAAACTTAGATGTAGGAACTTACGTTCGACGTTGTGACGATTGTCACCGATACAAGCATTCGATACCGTCTAAAGAACCAATGAGTATTACAACCACTGCTACTTCCGCATTACGGAAAATATTTGTCGACTTGGTAGAACCACTCCCACCAGATAATCAAAATAATAAATATATTTTAACATTACAATGCGAATTAAGTAAATTTGTTGAAGCATATCCTTTACCAAACAAAGAAGCGCATACGGTCGCTTCTGCCTTTGTTACTAATTATATTCTTAGGTATGGTGTCTCGTACGAATTGGTCACGGACCAGGGAACTGAATTTATGGCAAGTACTTTTAAAGAAATTTATAAATTATTGCACATTCGACAACTAAATTCAACCGCGTACCACCATGAAACTTTAGGCGCATTAGAAAATTCACATAAAACATTGGGTGCTTACCTTCGCATCCAGGCTCTTGGGGTACTTGGGTACCTTTTTGGTGTTTCGCTTTTAATACTACCGTACATTCTGAAACACGCTATACGCCGTATGAACTTGTTTTTGGAAAACTTTGTAGATTACCATCTAACAGTACTATTGACCACATTGATCGAATATATAACTTTGAGAATTATCCACTCGAATTAAAGTACCGATTACAAAGTGCAGTTAAAGACGCGCGAAACAATTTAATTCAATCTAAACATCACAGGAAAAGTGTCCTAGATGCAAAGATACATTCACATACGTATAAAATAGGAGATAAGGTGTTAGTGAAAGCTACTGCCACTTCTAAGCTAGACACTTTGTTTAAAGGACCGTATGAAGTGGTGGCAGATACTAGCCCGAATATAGTTATTAAGGTAAATGATAATTTGATTACAGTACACAAAAATAGAATTAAGCCTTATTACAATTAGTATTATAAATTTTGTAACTTTCTAGCTTATAAAATTTTTCTTATTTTCAGATTTTAGGTATTTAATTGTAAGTTGTTTATTTTAAATGGGAAAAAATTGTAAAATTTTAGATTTTCAATTTGTTTTTTTTCCACCGGGGAAGTTGTAGTGTATATCTAGTATTAAGAAACATTTATCTATTTTTCCAATAATTAATTATGTGTTATTTCTAAAGTATATTTATGTCACAACTAGGTCAATATTACAAATTACAATCATGCTAAATAGAATAAGTTGTTATTGCAAGAAAAGTCAGTTCTTTTTAAATTGTAACATGACATAAATAATAGGTTATAAATATAGCTCCATACAGTAATAAATAATATAAATATATAAGATCATCAGTTCATCAGTTCACCAATCAATAGTTATTATAATACTTGTAGTGTTAGAGTACGAGTGAAGTGTAGGGTTAGAAGATGTAAAAATACTCACATCATGTACTAACAATAAATATGTATCCCAATTCGAATCTGTAACTATTCACGTCAACTTAAAGTAGTTATCACCTGGAAACCCTGTGTCCAAGCATATCAGAATATATATATATATATATATATATATATATATATATATATGTGTGTCTATTAATGGCTCTGATATAAAGTTTTAAACTTCTTTCTGACATAGATTATTGTTCTTATTTTTACAATATTGCCTATTTTCGTTTTGAACGTATTGAAAAAGAGGTTAAATAAGCAAAAAAATCATTGTTAAAGTTATTTCATTTCTTTTAATTTCCACTTTGTAAAAACATTTATAAGTGGTTTGTAATGATTAAAGCTTGTACAAAATTTTGTACGTCATTTCAAAGTATAAATAAATGCATATGAAAATAAAATTTAAAAACAATTTAAAAAAAAGTAATTTTCTTGTCGGAGGATAGGTTCCTTGCATATCCAGTTCGATCATTTGACCGTATGGCTACTAGCACCATTTATATTAAACGTATATTGTTAGCATATTATTAAGTTGCTACACATTTTTAATTTTTACTATTTTTGTCCAGTTTCAGTCCGTTAATCAAGCTGGCACTACGTACATATGCGATTATCTTTATTCTGCAGCATCCGAGTTAAAAATGTTGGTTAACAGTCTCAATTTATATAAGAATATTTTTTGTTCATTAGGAGTAGAATTTCGTAACATTACTATTACCATTGCTTATAAATGTACGTATAAACAATGCTATTACATTACGTTCTTTTTCTTAATAAAGACTTGATAAATAGCGTAAACATACCATTGAGATTATACATAAAAAACAATGTAACTATTTCTACAATCTATTCGTTGTACTCTACAACTTCCAGTAATTCATAAAATAATTTCATAAATTAAAGTGGCAATTAACATGGACATATCTCTTTGTGAAATGTCACTTCACATGAAGATGGTGATATTTGGTCAGTCGACCAATTCTGTAGGATCATTAGAAGTTGATAAACTTATCGCAAAAGTTTGATTGTGGTGTGTCCAGTATCAAGGAAGGTACAATATTATACTTTGAGGATCTCGTATTAGAAATGATAAAATCATGTTCTTCAAAGTTAGCAAAAAAAAAACAATTAATTTGAAACAACTTCTGATTATTAAATTGATACATATATCTTTATTTAGAATTAGTACCTCAACGTGTGCGATTACACGTAACCCGCTGAAGCGCATTGTAACTTAAAGTTGGTGTGACATAAAATATGACCAATACCGAAAAACCATAAAATTCAGATCTTAGTCATGTAAGCTATAATATTACATATAACTTGGCAAATAAATAATGATTTTAGATATGAAAGATGACTAATACCGGAAAATTTTTAGATTGAGTTATCGAGCAATAAGTTTCGTCGTTTTTCTAACGAAATTGGTTCAACGGAAAACTGTAAAATTTTGTTTTTGGTTATCGAAACAATGTTTCGCCATTTTCCCAAAGAAAATAGTATAAGAATAACGATTCTCGACGTCAAGATGACCATAACATTTAATTAAGTGCCATTGAATCAATGGCGTTTTATCTTTTCCCCAAGAAAGTAGTACATAAATACCTATATTGGACATAAAAACAACCACCGCCAAAATACCATAATATTTAGTTTTTTAGTCAGCGAATTAAGAAGTTTGGCAGTTTGCTGAAATAAATCGGTGTACAAACAACAGGTTTGGACATCAAAGATTACCAATTTCGGAAAACTGCTATATTTAGCAAGTTACCGTTGTACCAAAGAAGGTGGTGCATAATTAAGCATTAGTATACCGTTAAATTAAGCATGAAAAAAAATCAAACACAAAAAAAACGAAGCTAATACGAGTTTATGAAGCATTGTGAGAAAATGTAAAATGCATTGCGCTTTGCTAAGTTTTCTGTTGGAGATATATTTTAATCACCCTATACATAATCATTCATCTGCACTATAGCACTAGTAGTTCTGTTACACCTATTATTTTGTTTATTTGATAATGTTTGACAAGATTCTAGAATCTAGAGGTTAGTTGTTAGTTGATTATTTGGTTTGTACCAAATTGATTTTTTTAAGTGTTGTGTTGGTTACATTACACATACTTCGTAAAAGAATAAATTACGGCTACTGTGAAAATTATCAGCAACGTTAGACACTAGCAATTTTGTATATGTTTACGCATATTTATTAATTTGTATATTTACTAACACTATTGTTTTAATACTTTTCAACAAATTGTAATTCTTATTACATTTTATAATGAGTATCAAATGTATAGACATGCAAAAGACATTAAGATATAATAATAACGAATTTATGGACCATTCATTACCTTTTCTATGTTGTAGAACAAGTCAAATCAGTCGGTGTCATAAAATTGTAAACCGAACTTATTATTTCTGGTTCAAAATATCCCTAAATCCATTTTAAAGTGGGTAACACATTTTCATTTTAGATAAATTAATAAAATGGAGGTTAAGCACAATGAGGATGAAATACTAACTAATTCGAAAGTTAAAGTGCAAAATAAAACAACTTTTAAAAAACCTATTTTGATAGGTAAAATTGGTTGTTTACCTAGGAAGATGGTGTCAACCAAGTCAAAAAATGACAACAATGAAAAGGTAGAAAACAATGTACATATAGAAAACAATGTTGTGCAAGAGCCGACAGAAGACATAGAAGATAATGGTAAGAATTTATGATGTGTTAATAATGCAAGAATGTAATAGTTTTGTAGTCAATAAAAATAGTTTTAATTTATGAATCATTATGCACCTTAATTGTATTGATAAGCTAATGTGTTTTAGCAAAACCAACACAATTGACAGAAAATGCATTGGTTTTACCATACAAGGAACCTACTTGGTCTGGTTTACCACCAAAATGTACTAAAGAATATACTTTTGAAGTATTAAAATCAGGTGTGATAGTGGAACAAATTAAGCTTATAAATAAATCATTTTGGGTTTTTGGTCGTCAAGTTAACTGTGATATTTACATGGCACATCCTACAATTTCTAGGTAAGAACGATTCATAATACAAATATAGACATTCTCTTAGCATTAGAATTTATGGTGAATATTATGAGGGAGAATGTTATTATTTGTTTAGTGGTTGTGCTAATAGACATACATTTGTGTTAATATTCTTAACTTACATGAGTGGTGCTTTGTCAAAGTGTAAATTTGAGAGCATGTTTGCTTCACATTCAGAGTTAGTAGTTTGAAAACACTGAGGGGTTATCCATACTCCAAAATTACTGCACATTTGCCTGGAATACATTGGAATACTTTTAGAATAGGAAGAATACTCAGGAATGCTTAGGACTATAACGAAATCATCATCATCATTGTAATCTATTCCTCTTGTACCTATTAGGTGTTGAGGTTGAATCAATTAACCATTCTTAATAAATAATTTCCATTCTTTCCTATCTAGAGCGAGTTGAGTAGCTTCTTTCCAGGTTTTGCCCCTTTTATTTAAAATCTCAGCCATTTCGGTATTCTAGGATTTACATGGTTTGCCTCTTCTGTTTTTCCCTGTGGTTCTAGCTTCCCATATACGCTTCTTTTGTCTATTTTTTTCCATCCTTACCAGGTGCGTGAACCATCCTAACTTTTTTTCTTCGATTATTTCAGTAAGGCTTTTGATACTTAATCTTTCTCTTATTTCTGAGTTTCTTATTTTATCTATTCTTTTCACTTTAGCTACTCTTCTGAGGTACCTCATTCTGCTGTTTGTAGTCTTTCCCTTTGTCTTTTATTAAGTACCCAGTTTTCACAACCATATGTTGGTGTTGGTAGGTATGTAGTTTTATATATGGTCATCTTTGTTTTGTCCATTACTTGATTGCATAAAATAGTGGTTGAAGTGGTTTAAAAATTTAATAAATTAATGGGTGTTAAATAAATGAGTGTAAAATGATAAGTATAATAAATGGGTATAAATGTGTTCTCATAACAAATCGTTGAACTAACTAGAGATACAAACCATTCACCAAAAATAATGCTGTTGTCCCAGTCGGAAGATTAAATTGGGCCGATTCAATCTTTTGATTTGCTTAATTACCACATTTTATGCTGTGTATTTCCACTTAACATCAATAGAAAAAAAAAACTGCAATGTAACACTAATAAAATGATCTCGCACGCCTAGTTATTTTTTAATTATGCTCGGAATAACTAAACCGAGATTTACAATAAAACTTTTACCAAAATGTAAAAATACAAAAATATACAAACTATGTTTATTAACAGTTAAATGTAGGGTTATATAAAATATATCTTAAAAACTAATTGTAATAGCCTTAAATTACTAAGTTATGGATATAAGTACCTGTTCGTAGAATTTTTGTACACAAACTTTTTAATAACCTCTGGTATCTAAACGATTACGGAAATGTAAACCAAAGGTGATGTCATCTTTGCACCAATATTGCGCAATATCTCGAAATAACGCTTTACGTTGTAAACCATCAAAATGGAATTTTACTTCTATAAATTTCTCTTCAAGAAATTTGAACAATCCTATGTTTATTGCATTCTTTCGAACGTTCAAAATAAATTATGGAATATACATTTAGATCTGCATTAAAAGCAAAACGCAATCATAAAATGAAAGCTTACGTAACAGTAGAATTAATTGTGCAATTAAAAGCGGTAAAATTAAAGTGTCAAAATAAAAAAAAAGAAAGTGCCTGAATAGAGCAAATGTTTTAATTTTTAGTATTACGAGTTAAATATATCTTACCATTAAATCAATGGCACTTTTCACAAAATTTAGGTGGAAACCCAAAAATTGCTTCCTAAACAACACATCATTCATCAAGAAATGAAAAAATGGACGCTTAGAATATCTGGTGATGACGCGTTGCGCGAAAATATGAGCAGAAAAAAATAATTTAAAGAAGTGGTAGTATAAACCATTAAGAAGTATATACACTTAAGTTACACCAAAATGCAAATTAAGTTGCGTTTGTCCATTCTTGTGGTACTGTTTTCTTCTTCCATGCTAAATTGAGTATATGTAGCATGTACTGACGTGCATTTTTCCCCAGATACTTGATCATTTCAGGGGTTATTTCATCGCCGCCTGGTGCTTTACCTATTCTTATTTTGTTTATTGCTTGGTTTAGTTCTTCTTCAGTTATTGGGTGTCTATTTCCTACTTCTTTAAATTCCCGCTTTTCATTCTTCTGTGTATCTTGTGTTGTATCAGCACTGTTGTTGTTTAATAGTTCGTCAAAGTATTCTCTCCATCTGATCATTATTTGGCTGCCCTCTTTTATTATTTTTCCTCTCTTGTCCTGTATACACTTTAGCGCTACTTCTTTATTCCTCATATTTTTAAGTGTTGTATAAAATAACTTTATGTTTTCATTACTGTTTTGTTCTAACTTTTCTCCGAATTTCTCCCAGCTTTTCTTTTTTGCATTTGTAACTACCTCTTTTAGTTTCTGCCTTTGTTTGTTGAGGTACTCTTTCCATAATCTTTTCTTCTTTTTGACTTCTTGTCTTACTTTATCGTTCAACCATTGTGTTCGTTTGATTGTTTCTTTGTCTCTTTTAGTGCCGCATGCTTTTTTCCCCGCTTTTGTAATTATGTCCTTAAATATTTGCCATTCTTTTTCTATATCATTTGTTATTTGTCTTTTAAGTTTTATTTCCTTTTCTATTGTTTTCGTAATTAATTCTTATTTTGCTGTCTCTGAGCTTATATGTATTTATTTTCTCTTTACTAGTTTTTCTTTTCTTTGCGTTTAGTTTGTTTTTTTATCGTCAGTGAAGAATGCTGTTTCTACTAAAAAGTGGTCACTTCCTATTTCGAAACTTCTTATCTGGTATCGTTTATTCTATTCTTTTCCGCTTGGTTTATTATTGTGAAGTCAATGATTGATTGGTCACCCCTTGATAATACTTCTCTAGTTATCTGATGTGTCCGTTTATGTTGAAATATTGTATTTGTAATAATTTGTTATCGCGACAAAATTCTGATAGTACTTGCCCCTTTTGTATTTATTTTTCCTTCTCCGAATGGTCCAATGACTCCGTGCCAGTTTTCTGTTTTACTATTATGCCATTATTTTCATTAATTGCTTCTTGCAATTTTTCCCAGAACCCTGTTTTTTCACACGTTTTCGTATCTTCATCTGGTCCGTAACATATGATTATAGTTTCATTTCCTATTGTTTCTATCTCTACACTTATTATCCTTTCATTGTAATATTTCCATCTCTTCATTTTCTCTATTACTTCTCTTTTTATCATACATGCTACGCCGGCTTGGGCTTTTTTTGTTTCGTCTACTCTACTATATATCACGTTTCCATTATTCATTCTTATAGTCCCTTTTCCTTTCTTTTTGGTGTCCGTTATTGCCAATATTTCAATGTTCGATTTTTCTATTTCTTTAACTAGTTCAATTTCTTTTCCGTTTATACCTCTTACATTCCATGTACCCATTTTCCATGTTTTTTGTTTTACTTGTTTATATTTGCTTATTTATTTTAATTGTTTCCATGTCCCTTGCCTTGTTTGTCTTCTTTATATCCGTCCTTATCTTTTCTTACTGGCTTTTTATACGTGCTGTTTTTGTTATTCTTCGTTGTTGTTCTTCTAATCTGCTTCGTTCTGGTGATTATTCTTTTGTATATTCTGCTTTCGCTTTCACCTTCCTGGGTCTATTCATCTTCTTTGTAATTCTCCTGTATTAAATCTTCAGTGTGATAGACCTTATTATTTATTATTAGTTTATTGTATTTTAATGTAGCAGTCTTGCCCTTCTCTTACTTCTTTTAAATGTGGCAATAATAACTTGCGTTCATTTTGGGTTTTTCTCGAGTAGTCTTGTTCGATCGCCTTATTTAGTATTTCATTTTTCCTCAGTTATTTTGTTAGTTTTAGCAATATATTTCTCTTATTATCCTTCTTGTATGTCCCCATTCTTGTAATTTCATATATGTCAGTCTCTTCTTCTATATGTACACCTATCTTCTCGAGTATTGTCTTAGTCTTGTTAGCTGTTACTATTTTATTCTCGTTTTCTTCGTCTTCTACCCCCTTAATCACTAGATTCTTTCTTCTAATTTCTATTTCCAAGTTTTCGTTTACTTGTCTCTTCAGTTCTTTGTTTTCCTTCTTTATTGTTATCACTTCTTGGTTTAGTTTTTCTAATTTGTTATCCATCAACTCCAATTTGTTTTTAATTTGGGTGAATATTTCTTTCATTTCTTCCAGGCAGGGTTTATTGATACGCGCACTGGTGAGCTTTTTAAATGCTCTGTATCTGTCTTTAATATTTACGTTATTATCTATTAGACTACGTTAATACGCGCCCTGGCGATTGTTCGTTGGCTTCTATCTCGCCTCTTCTCCAACCAAACTTTATCTCTTAGACTCTCTTGAAATTTCAGTATCTCCGCCCGTTTCAAGCACTACAAATTTAAATCACTTTAATTCACATAAATCACATATATTCGTGGGACCGATTTGCTACGTATTATAAAGAACTACACTGGAATATTTTGGAATAAGTGGGTGGCCAAATTATTAGTTACACTAAAGTTTTTCATATTATTTAAGATTCAATTGCTCTTAATGCACATATAAATTTATTTCTTGGGCCATATGTTTTGATAATTTTAACTTTGGCAATACTGTTTAACATCCCTTACAGTCGCAACACTGATTGATGAGATTAGAGCAGTGAACTCTACGTTCCACATCTGGAAGGGCCTCGCTAATGTAGGTCGTGCTTGCTAAACAGAGGCGGGTGCATAAATTTACAGACGTTTTGTTCATCACTGGAAAGAATGTGTGCTAACAAACTCTTTCTATAAAATATCTGTGTCAAGAGAATGACGTTTTGGTCTAATGGTTGAATAATGGCTGAGCAACGGGGCGACAAAAAAGTGTTGTAATGCATCCATTTTTACTTACAAGTTCTTCTTGAGGTCCATGGCTGGAGGCATTGTCGACAATTAAGAGGGCTTTTGCGGGTAGATTTTTTTCCTTTTAAACGTTGCGCGATGATTTATGTTCAATCGGGAGTGAGGCATTTTTAAACGCTCTCGGATTTCTAGCTTTCGGGATCATTAACAGCTTGAGTTTATGTGATCCGTCGCTATTCACGCAGGCCAAGAATGTTACTCTCTGTTTGCACATTTTCTGTCCAGGTGCTGTTTTTTCATGAAAGTCTGCTAACGTTTTCTCAGGCAGCAACTTCCAGTACAAAATCGGCGTTATATGTTTGAGAGGGAAAAATATTCAAACTCTTAATTTTCTCCAACGTCAGTACGAAAGGAACGATGCAGCTTTCATTGCAGGGTAACTTCTCGCTGCAAATATTTAACGCTCGTAAACCATCTGTGTTTCTGAACTTCGTAATCCAACCGCTATTAACCACAAAATGATCTTATCCGTAACTTTGGGCGTAGAATAGCTTTTTTCTTTGCGCTTTTTAATGTTACATATGGTCGATGCGCCAAGCCAAAGTTTTTCCACTGAATCCATGACGTAATTTGTACAATATTTCAGGCTTTTGTTTCAAAGATGTCACATGTTTGCGTTTTGGAGTCATTTTGCCACACCCCGACAAGAACATTCAACGGTCAAACGATATGTATTCGCATGCAAAATGCACGCAACAAACCTGTTTGAACTAGTTAAATCTGTACCATTATTTTTTTTTCAATTCGCATTATTGGAGAATTCGGATTATTGAAGATTCGGATTAACGAGGCTCTGCTGTAATAAGACTTTCCGTCCAAAAAAGAAGTTGCATAATTACCCTAAAAAAAAATTAAATTTATTTAATTTCTTTTAATTTCGACTTTGTAGGTTGGAAGGTCGTGTGTTATTCCACGCCAGATATTTTATGTTTAAACTCAGTTTCTAAGAAAATATAATGTTTACATACAAAATAAACACTTAAATTTCTTCAGACGACTTTATTCGAAGACGGACCACTGTCCTAAGCATATGTAATCGCCAGTGACTATTTTCTTGCACACACGGCTAACAGTATTTTAAACACTGTGACGCAGTGAAAAGGTTAAGAATAATGCGGAATGCTATAAGAATATTTGTGGAAACATGCATGATTTCTGAAACACTGCGGTTTGTAAGTAGCAGCGTTGCTGTGAAGTAGTAAAGGAACAGAAACACTTGTTATAATAATTAATCTTAAAATCTAACTACACCTTAACATAACCTTTTAAATTAACAAATTACAAATACTAGTGAATTCCTTTTATTTAGTTTCTATTCGTCACTCAACAATTGGTTCCATTAAGTTTGTTAGATGTAACATTGCGAGTTGCTGGTAACTGAAGCAGTTATGTTTCTATTCACAGAATTTATTGTTATATTAGTCATTACAAAAAAAAACGCGCGTAAATTAGAGAAGATTCATAATTAGACAAATACTCAAAAATTTAAAATTATATATGGGCACACAAAACAATTCTCTCAAATGACATTAGAACCCATCTTCTCTCATTCACTAGACCAGTGGTTTTAATTTTTTTTGAGGAGCACTAAACACCGATATTTTCTTCACGGAATACTTTCAATGCAACGTAATTTTTTATTGTCAATTTTTTTGGCAGTGAGGACAGAAACAGTTGATTGTAAAATACTTATCTTTTTGGGTTTTTTTAACTTAAATTAACTTGTCCTTCACGCCATTCCCTTGCGGGGTAGGCAAAACAATCCCTGCCTCTTATTTATTTTTCATTCACAATCTTTCGCCATGCTTTCCTATCTCCGCATATCTCCCTAGCTTCCGCAAGATTCATACATAGTCTGTTCATTCTCTCAATGTGATCAAACCAACGTAATGTACAACTTTTATATCTATCCATCATCGTCTTTTCCTCACCACACTCCCTCATTACGCATTCATTTTTTTATCTTGTCCCTTCTCGTTTCACCACATGCGCTTCTCAGAAATCTCATACCCACGGCATTTATTTTTCTTTCGTGCTTTTTTTGACATACCGATGTCTCACTTCCATACAGTACTGATGGGACGAATACGCCATTATAGATTGCTCGTTTCGCAGCTAGGCTCATGCTTTCATTTCTCATTATCGTCCACATACTTCCAATCACTTTCCTTCCAGCATTGACCCTTCGTCCAATCTCGCTCTCAATTGTACCATCTGCAGTAAACATTCTACCGAGATATACCAGCTCGTCCACTTGCTCCACAATTTCATCTTGCAGAGTAAATACTCTACTCTCCTTTCCACCTTCCCGATTGAACACCACAATCTTAGTTTTGTTCACGTTTACCTTTAGGTCCATGCTCTCACAGACTGTATCAAACTTCCTCAGAGCGGTTTGCAGCTCATCCGCACTGTCACTTAATAAGACTGTATCATCTGCATACACCAGGAGTCGTACATTTACGTCGCCAACCATTACACCATTTGTATCGTTACATGCTTGTCTAAGACATTTATCCATGTATACATTGAACAACCACGGTGACATCACACAGCCTCGTCGCACTCCTTGCTCAATATTAAAGTATTAACTCACACCTCCTCTCACCCTAACACATGCCCGACTACCGTTGTATACTGCCCTTATTCCATTTATTAGACCTTTATTTACGCCATATTCATTTAATATTTCCCACATCTTCTCTCTGTTCACTCTGTCAAGCTTTCTCCAGATCTACAAACGCACAGTACAACTTCCTTTTTACCTTTAAACTCTTTTCGATCACCTGCTGGAGAGCAACCATCTGATCGACACATCCTCTCCCTGGCATGAACCCACTTTGCACATCCCACATCTTAGATTGTGTAGTTTCTCGTACTCTATCAATCAGTATTCTTCCAAATACTTTACCAGGTACGCTGAGCAAGCTTATTCCTCTGTAGTTCTTACAATCACTCTTGTTCCCCTTACCCTTATACAATGGTACAATGATCGCGCTCTTCCAATCACTCGGCACTTTTCCACACGTAAGGCATACATTAAATAATTCACGCAATCTTCGTATAAGCTTTGCACCACCATACTTGAGCATTTCCCCTGTGATTTCATCTACGCCTGCTCCCTTGCCGTTTTTCAACCTCCCTACCGTTTTCTCTACCTCATTTATTCCAATATGCTTCCCAGTTTCATTCATCATTTCTTCTATATTCTCCTTATTTAACCCTTCAGTCTTAGTTCCTCACTACTATACAGCTTTCCGAAATACTCTTGCCAGCATTTCCTCACTTCACAATCGTCCCATACTATTTCGTTTCTATCATTCATCACTCCTGCAGCGTTCTGTTTTGGGCCACATTTTGTATTTTTGACCCATTTCCAGAAGAGTTTTTTGTTTCCCTCAAAATCATTCTGCATTTTCTCTCCTTCCACACCCATCACTTCCTCTTTACTTATTCTCACTGCCTCCTTCGCTTCTTTGTTTCTTAATCTGTACACCTCATACAATCTTTTCTTCTCAGTCTCATTTTTTGCAGCAATCATTGCCATGTACGCATCTTTTTTCTTACTTACTGCCTTTTTTACCGACTCATTCCACCAAGCACATTTTTTCTGTCTACCTACAATCACTCTTCCACATATTCGCACGGCACAAACAGAGTTTTTCAAGCTTATCCATGCACTTTCAACGTCAGTGTCTTTTATTTGTTCGTTCCACACTGTTTCATTCATATTCAACTCTTCATTCACAGCATCTGCGTATTTCATTCTCGCACCATTATCCACTAGTTTGTCAACCCTAATTCTGGACGTTCGCACTACGTTTGCTTTCCTTCTCCACACCCACTTTTGCCCTAAACACACTCTCGATACAACCAAAAAGTGGTCCGATCCACACCCCGTTCCGCGCATTACTTTTGTGTCTTTCACCTGGTTTCTAAGCCGTTCATCATACACTATCAAGTCTATCATACTTTTAGATTCACCTCTTAGCCATGTATACATATGCACACTTTTATGTTTAAACCACGTATTGGATACAAACAGGCTTCTCTCCACACAGATGTTCAGCAGGTGTTCACCATTCTCATTGATTCTTTGGTCTCCAAACTTTCCTAGAACGCGATCACTATGTTCTCTCTGTACACCCACCCATCCGTTCATATCCCCCAATAGAATCACTCTTTCGTTTGGCTTACATACGCTCAACACGTTCTCCACTTCATTCCAGAAGTTCTCACGCGCCTGGTCTCTTTCTCCATTCACCGGTGCATAACATGCAATAAGAAAAATTCTTCGAAACTCTACTTTCATTCTAACCCATATTACCCGGGGAGATACCAATTCGCTCTTTCACTTATGATCACCCCTACTCCTTTTGCGCCATGCACTTCCGTCTCAACACCTGACCATAGTGCCAGGCTGCCATCCTCCATCTCCACAGCATCTTTTCCTTTGCGCTTTGTCTCCGATACACACAGAATATCAAGGTGTCTTTCATACATTACATTCGAAATTTCAAATTCTTTACCATGCATGCCTCTAACATTCCACGTACCGACTCGCCATTCATTCCTTGCACAGTCGTCAGCAACGGGGCCTGTCTGTTTCGACCTTGACCGCCCCTTGTAGCCAGGTCGATCCGAGGCAATTGTATTGTTTTCTTGAGTAATACCTAGCGACCAGACCGGTTACTGGCCAAATCGTGCCCCGGACGATGTAGCATTCCCTACTAACGGTATCGTCCTACTACCGGACAGTTATGTCTACTGTCACGACATAATAGATAGATATAAATAATAGATCGTATACTCACTGTATGAATCTCAAAAATGTACATATACATGTACATTTTGTTTTTCTTTCTTACCTACCTTTCAATCACACCACGCGTTTCAACCATACTGCTCTATACGCGATGCCAAAACCTATTTAAACGGAGATTTTCTTCTTGTCTATTAAAATTATTAGGGTGTTTATATATTTCAATAGCTTCACGTTGTAAACGAACATAATAATGAGTTTGTCTTGACAATATTTCCATATTGTCAAATTAAATGCTATGATTTAGATTATTCAGGGCATGGTCAGCCATGGCTGACCATGTCCTGAATAATCTGAATAATCTAACCTTGAAGCAAATGCTTTACCAATTATATGTCTTTAAGGCAGTTTAATAATATTTAATTTTTAATGACCTAGTTATTCTTTGCTAAAATTTAATTTTATAGTTGGCTTTATACGTTTCTCAAACTGTTGTATTAATAGCAGGCTGATGTTTATGTTTTAATTTTTCAACTTTGACAAAATTGTTTACATCTTTAACAATTTTTAACAAATATTACTACTGACGAAGATAACTGTAAGTGTTATCGAAACGTTTAGATTGTGTAATTTAAAATACACCATTAAAAAACCCCAAAAAAGATAAGTATTTTATTATGAGTGTTAATGGTGAAAGTTTACATTTTCATAGTTGACTGTAAACATTTTGTGTCCTATTTTCCAAATGTATTCAATATATTATAGAATTACGCAATAAGTTTCTCCACAAGTGGTACAATTTGTATAACAAAAATACTTAAATCCATTGTTCTAGGAGATTTTCAACATGGATAATTTTTTCCATGTTGATGTATTCCTAGTACTGTTTTCCTGTGATTTTTTGCATATCCCCACATGTAAAAAATATATCAGACGTAAGTATAAGTATTCTCAAAAATGTATTTAAACAAATAAATTTGAGTCGTTTTAGTGAGTTTTTATGTAGTAAACAGTTTTCTATTCAGAAGGTTACTTTGTTACTTTATTATAGCCTGATATAACCATAAAACAAAGAAGGCTAAATGTCATTGGCGGTTGCTCATTAAAAACCTATACAATAATGGTTTTACATTCAATGGATTTTTGTTTCCAACGGTCTTTATATATATATATATATATATATATATATATATATATATATATATATATATATATATATATATATATATATATATATATATATATATATATATATATATATATATATATATATATATATATATATATATATATATAGTATATTTGAATGTGATAACATTTCAGGATGTAAACTGGTGTATTACAGTAACATTTTGATATAAATAATCTATTATATGTATATATATATATATATATATATATATACAGGGTGACCGAAACTCGATGGCCAAAACGAAAACAGCTGATTCCTCTGGCCAAAAGGAACAAAAATTGTTAATACAGGGTGTGTCTATTGTTGATGGTTTCCAAGATGTTAACTTTTTTAATTTTTTCTATTTCGTGAACTTATTTTTAAATCACGCTGTATCTTCGAAACTAGAAGAGTTACAAGAAAACACATTAGGAGAAATTTGTAGAAGATGAAATTGCCTTAAAGAATATTGAATTCATTCGAGACAAACTCATCATTTAACATTTTAATGACATAATGAATTCAGAAATGAGCATAAAATTAACTTTAAGAATATTGAATTGGTTCGAGGCAAACTCATCATTCAACATTTTAATGGCATAATGAATTAAATTTCAAAAGATTTAATCGAGGTACCACAATCAAATCCATTAATAGATAATAACAATGTTGAGTGACCAGGACTCGCTGGTGAAATTGAAACTGCTGATTCCTGTGGCCAAAATTAAGTACTTTTATTCAATTGTCAAAGTTGCTTCAAAATGACTGCCGTTTGCTGCTATACACCGGACACTCCGTCTTCGTACTGAAGCTGTCGCTGAAGCAATTTGTCTCTGTGTTATCAGCCGACTTGATCTATGAATTGCTTCAATAAGTTCTTCCCTGGTTGTTGGTTGAGTGCTGTAGACCAATTCCTTGAGAGATCCTCAGAGGAAGAAATCCAGAGGGGTGAGATCTGGAGATCTTGGAGGCCACGCCACTGCACCACCTCTTCCAATCCAACGTTGGGGATAATGTTCGTTTAGCCAATCTCTCACACCTCTTCCGTAGTGGGCAGGACAACCATCAAGTTGAACCCACATATCTGCTCTTGTTGCCAATGAAACCTCCTCCATCAATTCAGGGAGGTTTTCTTGAAGGATATTCAAAAAATTCACTGAATTGACTATCTGGCAGAATATATGGACCAATAAGTTGATTATTGAGTAAACCAACCCAAACATTAACTTTGAACTGGTGTTGAAAGCTATTTGGTCTCATAGTATGTGGGTTCTCATGTGCCCAGACGTGCGTGTTATGGATATTGAAGATGCCTGACCTTGTAAAGGTGGCCTCATCCGTCCACAAGATTGATTTTGGAAATCTCGATCATTCCTAACTGAATTGAGATACCATTGGCAAAACTCAATCCGCCGACCTAGATCTCCATATAAAAGTTCTTGAACTCCGTCACGTGATACGCACGTCTTCCGTCAGGCTTAAGAGTTCTCCGTATTGTTTCTCGTGGCATCTGCAATACATTGGATGACCGCGCAAGCTAGTCTCAGGATTTGCTTGAAATGCTGGGTTACGTCGTCAATCCTCTCAACATTATGAAATTCCTCTTGATCTCTTAGGATCCTAAAAGATCCTCTCTCTCTTAGAGCAGTGTGTACTCTAGAGAAACTCTCCTTTCTGGATGAAGGGAAAGCAGCTGCATACAGTCTAGCAGCCTCACGCGCATTCCCTTGGGCAACACCATAATAATAATGAATATCGGCATATTCTTCATTTGAAAACATGACTCAGGAAGGAAAACACGAACACGAACAAGAACAACAATAATAACAAGAACAAGAACGACTCAAAAACTAAATTACAATATCACTACAACAGAACATAACATGCAATAAGAAAAATTCTTCGAAACTCTACTTTCATTCTAACCCATATTACCCGGGGAGATACCAATTCGCTCTTTCACTTATGATCACCCCTACTCCTTTTGCGCCATGCACTTCCGTCTCAACACCTGACCATAGTGCCAGGCTGCCATCCTCCATCTCCACAGCATCTTTTCCTTTGCGCTTTGTCTCCGATACACACAGAATATCAAGGTGTCTTTCATACATTACATTCGAAATTTCAAATTCTTTACCATGCATGCCTCTAACATTCCACGTACCGACTCGCCATTCATTCCTTGCACAGTCGTCAGCAACGGGGCCTGTCTGTTTCGACCTTGACCGCCCCTTGTAGCCAGGTCGATCCGAGGCAATTGTATTGTTTTCTTGAGTAATACCCTAGCGACCAGACCGGTTACTGGCCAAATCGTGCCCCGGACGATGTAGCATTCCCTACTAACGGTATCGTCCTACTACCGGACAGTTATGTCTACTGTCACGACATAATAGATAGATATAAATAATAGATCGTATACTCACTGTATGAATCTCAAAAATGTACATATACATGTACATTTTGTTTTTCTTTCTTACCTACCTTTCAATCACACCACGCGTTTCAACCATACTGCTCTATACGCGATGCCAAAACCTATTTAAACGGAGATTTTCTTCTTGTCTATTAAAATTATTAGGGTGTTTATATATTTCAATAGCTTCACGTTGTAAACGAACATAATAATGAGTTTGTCTTGACAATATTTCCATATTGTCAAATTAAATGCCATGATTTAGATTATTCAGGGCATGGTCAGCCATGGCTGACCATGTCCTGAATAATCTGAATAATCTAACCTTGAAGCAAATGCTTTACCAATTATATGTCTTTAAGGCAGTTTAACAATATTTAATTTTTAATGACCTAGTTATTCTTTACTAAAATTTAATTTTATAGTTGGCTTTATACGTTTCTCAAACTGTTGTATTAATAGCAGGCTGATGTTTATGTTTTAATTTTTCAACTTTGACAAAATTGTTTACATCTTTAACAATTTTTAACAAATATTACTACTGACGAAGATAACTGTAAGTGTTATCGAAACGTTTAGATTGTGTAATTTAAAATACACCATTAAAAAACCCCAAAAAAGATAAGTATTTTATTATGAGTGTTAATGGTGAAAGTTTACATTTTCATAGTTGACTGTAAACATTTTGTGTCCTATTTTCCAAATGTATTCAATATATTATAGAATTACGCAATAAGTTTCTCCACAAGTGGTACAATTTGTATAACAAAATACTTAAATCCATTGTTCTAGGAGATTTTCAACATGGATAATTTTTTCCATGTTGATGTATTCCTAGTACTGTTTTCCTGTGATTTTTTGCATATCCCCACATGTAAAAAATATATCAGACGTAAGTATAAGTATTCTCAAAAATGTATTTAAACAAATAAATTTGAGTCGTTTTAGTGAGTTTTTATGTAGTAAACAGTTTTCTATTCAGAAGGTTACTTTGTTACTTTATTATAGCCTGATATAACCATAAAACAAAGAAGGCTAAATGTCATTGGCGGTTGCTCATTAAAACCTATACAATAATGGTTTTACATTCAATGGATTTTTGTTTCCAACGGTCTTTATATATATATATATATATATATATATATATATATATATATATATATATATATATATATATATATATATATATATATATATATATATATATATATATATATATATATATATATATATATATATATATATATATATATATATATGTATATTTGAATGTGATAACATTTCAGGATGTAAACTGGTGTATTACAGTAACATTTTGATATAAATAATCTATTATATGTATATATATATATATATATATATATATATATATATATATATATATATATATATACAGGGTGACCGAAACTCGATGGCCAAAACGAAAACAGCTGATTCCTCTGGCCAAAAGGAACAAAAAATTGTTAATACAGGGTGTGTCTATTGTTGATGGTTTCCAAGATGTTAACTTTTTTTTAATTTTTTCTATTTCGTGAACTTATTTTTTAAATCACGCTGTATCTTCGAAACTAGAAGAGTTACAAGAAAACACATTAGGAGAAATTTGTAGAAGATGAAATTGCCTTAAAGAATATTGAATTCATTCGAGACAAACTCATCATTTAACATTTTTAATGACATAATGAATTCAGAAATGAGCATAAAATTAACTTTAAGAATATTGAATTGGTTCGAGGCAAACTCATCATTCAACATTTTTAATGGCATAATGAATTCACAATTTCAAAAGATTTAATCGAGGTACCACAATCAAATCCATTAATAGATAATAACAATGTTGAGTGACCAGGACTCGCTGGTGAAATTGAAACTGCTGATTCCTGTGGCCAAAATTAAGTACTTTTATTCAATTGTCAAAAGTTGCTTCAAAATGACTGCCGTTTGCTGCTATACACCGGACACTCCGTCTTCGTACTGAAGCTGTCGCTGAAGCAATTTGTCTCTGTGTTATCAGCCGACTTGATCTATGAATTGCTTCAATAAGTTCTTCCCTGGTTGTTGGTTGAGTGCTGTAGACCAATTCCTTGAGAGATCCTCAGAGGAAGAAATCCAGAGGGGTGAGATCTGGAGATCTTGGAGGCCACGCCACTGCACCACCTCTTCCAATCCAACGTTGGGGATAATGTTCGTTTAGCCAATCTCTCACACCTCTTCCGTAGTGGGCAGGACAACCATCAAGTTGAACCCACATATCTGCTCTTGTTGCCAATGAAACCTCCTCCATCAATTCAGGGAGGTTTTCTTGAAGGATATTCAAAAAATTCACTGAATTGACTATCTGGCAGAATATATGGACCAATAAGTTGATTATTGAGTAAACCAACCCAAACATTAACTTTGAACTGGTGTTGAAAGCTATTTGGTCTCATAGTATGTGGGTTCTCATGTGCCCAGACGTGCGTGTTATGGATATTGAAGATGCCTGACCTTGTAAAGGTGGCCTCATCCGTCCACAAGATTGATTTTTGGAAATCTCGATCATTCCTAACTGAATTGAGATACCATTGGCAAAACTCAATCCGCCGACCTAGATCTCCATATAAAAGTTCTTGAACTCCCGTCACGTGATACGCACGTCTTCCGTCAGGCTTAAGAGTTCTCCGTATTGTTTCTCGTGGCATCTGCAATACATTGGATGACCGCCGCAAGCTAGTCTCAGGATTTGCTTCGAAATGCTGGGTTACGTCGTCAATCCTCTCAACATTATGAAATTCCTCTTGATCTCTTAGGATCCTAAAAGATCCTCTCTCTCTTAGAGCAGTGTGTACTCTAGAGAAACTCTCCTTTCTGGATGAAGGGAAAGCAGCTGCATACAGTCTAGCAGCCTCACGCGCATTCCCTTGGGCAACACCATAATAATAATGAATATCGGCATATTCTTCATTTGAAAACATGACTCAGGAAGGAAAACACGAACACGAACAAGAACAACAATAATAACAAGAACAAGAACGACTCAAAAACTAAATTACAATATCACTACAACAGAAAGAACTCGTATTGAAATCAGCAAAACTGTAATAGCAAACAAATTTTGACAACTAACTTACTAATGTCAAGTCGTTGCTACGGTAATGAAAAGATATCAGTAAAGGAGACGTATTTCTTGCCGTAAATGTACAGATTGATTGAAAAGTGAGGGACAAATCGTCAATTCTCATCTACTCTACCATATTTTTGAAGGTAATTTTATGCTCTAAAAGTTTTTCCTGAGGTGTATTCCTGTAACAATTCAGTAATTAGTACGTCAACCATAATTTTTTTTCATATTGTTGTGAAGCTTATGAAAAAAGGAAGTTTTTCCTTTATCGGCCATGTATCAAATCCATCTCTATTGGAAAAATATTCGTCTTGGAAATTTGTCTTGGGATTTGAAAAAAAAACATTTCTGAATTCATTATGTCATTAAAAATGTTGAATGATGAGTTTGCCTCGAATGAATTCAATATTCTTTAAGGCAATTTCATCTTCTACAAGTTTCTCCTAATGTATTTTCTTGTAACTCTTCTAGTTTGGAAGTTACAGCGTAATTTAAAAAACAATTCCACGAAATAGAAAAAATTAAAAAGCAGTTAACATCTTGGAAACCATCAACAATAGACACACCCTGTATTAACAATTTTTTGTTCCTTTTGGCCAGAGGAATCAGCTGTTTTCGTTTTGGCCATCGAGTTTGGGTCACCCTGTATATACTGTGTGGTCACTAAGTGCAACATATGGGAATTTTTTGTATTAATTGCTCGTCCAAAATACAGGTATTGCCAAAAGTTGGTGCATGTTTGATAACCATTTTAGGTGCACGTAGAATGGTTCCAAGTCTAACGGTATACACGGTAGGTGAAAAAATATAAAAATTGCACAAGAGTAAAGTACCCTTATTTCAAAAAATTCGGCAAAATGTAATAAAGAAATGTTATTTAGAATTAAAAGTTATGCCTGAATACCAAAGCGTGGTCCTCTAATTAATTTTTTATTTTTTTTTTAAAGTAATTTGGCTATTTTTTTTGCATTTTACCAAAACATGTTGATAACTTAATCAAAACGAAATCAATCTGGCACAATTTTATTAAAACAATCACTAACTTCATGTTTGTTGCAACGATATTAAACATAAGTTTAAAATTTCGAAAAAAAAAATCTTAACATGATAAAAAATCAGTAATCATAATACGCATATTCAAAAACTAATCCAAAGTGGAAAAGCTTTATTTTAAATACTTATTATAAACACCATACAAATTAATGGATGAGATTTGATTCTACTAAATTGATCGACGATATCCATGATTATTTTAAAACAAATGATTTTAGTAAACATTTTGACATTTTAATGACATTAAGTGTTCATTATTATTTGATTATTAAGTTTATTTGATTTCAAAATATGCCTCCGCCAATACAGTTAACGTTAACGGAAAAAGCAGAATTAGTTTTAATATGTGGAGATGACTACAAATCAGTGCGTGAAGCAGCAGACATTTTCAACCAAAGGCATCCTGATAATAATCCAATCCATTTTCCACAGTAAGCAGAATTTTAATGAAATTTAAACAGACAGGGTCTTTAAATTATAATTACAAGAAACAACGCACCAAAACAGTTTGTAATGAAGAAAATCAGTTACAAGTTCTTCAGGCAGTTGTTGAGAACCCTAGAAAATCCACTCATGAAATTTATAAATATACGGGCGTAAAAAGAACCAGTGTCAAGAATATTTAAAAAAATAACAAGTTCCATGCCTATAAGCCAATGTTTATTTGCACATTTCAAGAGCGGGACTATGACTTGCGTTTTGACTTCTTCATCTAGATTCAAGGAAAAATAGAAGAAGAACCTAACTTCCACAAACACATTCTTTTTGGGGATGAATCCACATTTACCACAAATGGCGTTGTCTCGTCCAAAAATTGTAGGTAGTGGTCGGATGAGAATCCAAATTTTGTCATTGACAGTAAGAACCAATATTATCAAAAAACAAACGTGTGGTGCGGTATTATCAACGAAAAATTAATAGGACCATTTTTTTTTCGCCAAAGCCTTACGGGGGAAACCTACTTACAATTTTTACAAAACGAACTAACGGACTTTTTTGATAACATGAGCTTAGAAGAACGACGTAAACTTTGGTTTGTACATGATGGATGTCTCGCGCATTCGGCTAGAATGGTTTCTGATTGGTTAAATGAAGAATTTGGTGACAAATGGTTAGGGCGAAATACCGATCCACGTTGGCCTCCTCGTTCGCCAGATCTTACCCCACTAGACTTTTTTTTATGGGGAAACTTAAAACAAAAAGTTTATAAAGATCGACCATTTAATAATCTCGAGGAGTTGGAAAACTCTATCCGATTTCATTGCGAAAATATTCCGGAAAGAGTATTGCGATCTACCCTAAATGAATTTTATGATCGGACAATTAGATGTATTGAACGACAAGGTGGGCATACGGAGACTCGTCGATAGTTGTGTTGTTGTGTACATATTATGAAATTTTTTTCTTAATAATTTTTGTTCGTTTATTTTGATTTTGTAAATCATTTAAAATAAAGCTTTTGCACTTTGGAGTAGAGTTTTTGAATATGCGTATTATGATTACTGATTTTTTACCATGTTAAGATTTTTTTTTCGAAATTTTAAACTAATGTTTAATATCAAATATAATATATATATATAATAAATATAATATCTCATTACATTTAGAATTTACATCAGTTCTACATACATAAAGACAATTTGCATCGATTGGGGCTTGAACCTTGGTGGCGCAGTTGGTAGCGCGGTACTCTAGCAAAGTACAGGCCGTAGGTTCGAATCCTACTCGAGGTAAACTTTTTATTTATGTATTTAATAAAATTAATATAATTTTAATGTTTAATATCGTTTCAACAAACATGAAGTTAGTGATTGCCTAAAATATTAAAAATCTAATTTAATTTTTCAAATAGGCTCGAGTTTTAATAAAATTGTGCCAGATTGATTTCATTTTGATTAAGTTATCAACATGTTTTGGTAAAATGCAAAAAAAATAGCAAAATTACCAACCTTTTTCAAAAAATTAATTAGAGGACCACGCTTTGGTATTCGGGCATAATTTTTAATTCTAAATAACATTTATTTATTACATTTTACCGATTTTTTTGAAATAAGGGTACTTTACTCTTGTGCAATTTTTATATTTTTTGACCTACCGTGTATACCGTTTGCTTGGAACCATTCTACGTGCACCTAAAATGGTTATCAAACATGCACCAACTTTTGGCAATACCTGTATTTTGGACGAGCGATTAATAAAAAAAATTCCCATATGTTGCACACTGAAGTGACCACACTGTGTATATATATATATATATATATATATATATATATATATATATATATATATATATATAATTTTATTGCCAACATTGATTTTTGATACGTATTGAAAAATATATATTACATAAGTATATACAGGGTGTTAGGTAAACATGCGCCAAAAATTCAAGGGGTTATTTCTTGTCCTATTCTAAGAATATTTTGTCCTATGATAATTTTTGAAAAATTCCTTTGTTTTGAAGATGCAGGGCGAATACAATTTGCGACAGTAACAACATTTTATTATCAAAAAGTACATGTACAGTTGCTCAATCTACAATAAATGTTCCAGCCTGGATACAAGCATTTAATCTTGTCGTCATTGACTGCCGAACTCTTTCAAACTCATCAGGGTTTCTAATTGAGTTACACCCAGCAATTACCCGATTTCCCAAGTCGTCCAAATTCTCCAAATTCTACCTTAGGAATGTTTTTGCCGATAAATTACGCGACGTATCAAAAAATTGCATAGAATATAATTAATCGATATGTTTAAGGTCTATACCTAGGTATTTTTATACCTTTGCAATATGCAGCTGTTTTAGAAATAGTTGATAAAATAAAAAAAACTGAATCTAATAACCCCCTCACCACCGCTGGATTTCTCCCAAAATCTAATCAGCTCTAAGCCAAATGAAAACAAGCTTAAATACAAAATTTTAAGTGCGTAGGTATTTTAGTTCTGGAGTTATCGTGGATACATCCATACACACACATCCAGACACACACAGACATCCAGACATGATGGCCGATCTTGGCGAAACTTAGACAAAAGTTGTAAAATGAGCTAATAAGTTGTTTTAGCGATAGTGAAAAAAAGTCGATTGCAACAAATATCGAATAGGTTATCGCAAATTTTGTTCACCCTTTATCTTCGAAACAAAGGGGTTTTTCAAAAACTCTCCTGTATAAGATAAAATCAAGCTCACGAAAGTGAAACGAAGTCAAACGGACCATGTTATATTTTGGTAACTTTGAAAGAAATGTTCTATAATAAAGTATGATTCTTATTACCACTTGAAATTCGAAATATTTCACAGCATACACATTTTTTCACTTCTTGTTATTCTCATGTCTTAAAGTATAAAGTTTAAGTCTATCAAATCAAATAATTTATTGTGGCAATTTTACCTAAGTGGATTACTAGGTAATTACTGTTAATGATATCATTTAAACTAGTAATTATTTCCAACAAATGTCCTTGGTCTCAGCTTATGGACAGTAAATTATTTGATAATCACCTTATGTTTTGTTTCTCGAACATTAATGAGCGTGGGTTATTCATTGATTTATTAATTCGGCTTTCTCTATGCTCTATCCATTTTTTTAAGCTAATGTTATTTTTCTGCAACGTTTCGCCATTTGTTGCCCTGAGAAGGACTCTTTACAATACTTATCGCCATTTTAAGGTGATGAGTTTTATGGATTCTCTGACGCAATGAAATGGGACTACACCATAAATCAATTTAGGAGAAAGTTACTCAGTGAGTTAAGCCCATCGTAAAGATCGAAACTGCCCTTTTCAGGAAAAAACGCTTAAAGGCGGGACAGATCAAAATTAGTATGCATTATGTTTTATTGTGGAAAGTTTTCTATAATTTTTACAGTTGCCACATATATGTAGAAATAAAAGATTTACATGTTTTATAAGATGAACAAATAATGCAGTTCTCAAAAAAATTTGTAATCTTTTAATTTGATGAAAATAAAATCATTGTGTAAGATACGTTTAATATGTGTATTATACATAATAGCCGCTTTTTTGTCAATGACGCTCTTTTGTTTTAAAAGTTATTTTATTTTAGATACCATGCTATACTACAGTACAGAGGTACAGGTACTGAAAAGGATCCTCCAGGCTTTTATATCTATGATTTAAACAGCACACATGGTACCTTTTTAAACAAAGGTCGACTGAAACCTAAAGTTTATGCTCCAGTAAAAGTAAGTATTAATAAACATATTGATATTCTCAGTTACTCTATATGTTCTGAAAAAGACTATAAGTAATTAATTCCTAATTAGTTACCTTCTTTATGAGAATTTATATACCATATATTGTGTGGTTCATTAGTGTGGCAAAGCTCGATATATACGTTATTATGGGTGATATCCAAAAAATTTAATAATTCATATTTTTCCATTTTGTACGGCCAAATTTTCGATGGAAAAATAATTATATAATTTCAGTTTTCTTAGCTAATTTCAAATATCTTATGAACGCTAATAATAATAAAGGTTAGGGAATGGTTAACGAACAGGGTAAAGCCATTGAATAATAACTATACGGTGTTCTATTTACCACCTATTATTTGCATTTGTCCCAGTTTTTTTGTAATGCCCTTTGCTTTAACATTACCATTCTTTAATTTTGCCTTGGTTGGCTCAGAGATGGTGGGTTGGCTTTTTTTAACCTTGGAGCAGCTTCCCAGTATTATTGATAAACAACTACTTTTCTCTTAAGGTGTTTATTTCCAATAAATACGACTATAAATATTTTGCTATTAATAAGCTTAATTCTACAAATAACACTTAACTCAAAAAAGGATTAACAACGAAAACAAAAATTCTTGGGTTGACGGCCATGTGCGTTACTTAAAAGAACGTTGTCTCTTGAATTGAATGGTTTTTGTATTTGTTTTGTAATTGTATTTACGAAAATTACTTATTGTACTTATTGTCATTTTTGTAATTGCGAAAAATACTTTGAATAAGTGAAAGTGGAAATTTTAAATATTTACGTGTGTAAAAAAAATTCCAAAAAAAAAATAGGTGTATTATACAGATCCAGTAAGTGTTTTACCAGATCTACAAGTAGAACTGTTTTCAATACGATTATATTATCCCACTTCTGTTTCGCGGGAACAGTCTTGTACCTTGCTAACTCAACTGACATTAAAAGACTTCAAGTTGGATTGGATGGAGGTTAAGGATATGCTGGAGATGAATGCTTTAGGTTTTGTTCATAAAGTAAATTTGAAGCTAGTACCAGATTACTTGAAAGACAAATTGACAAGGTTTTGTGAAGTTCATGATCACAACACCAGAAACAGAGACAATTTTATGTTGGATCATAGGAATACTAGAGCAGCACAAAACTCTGTCTTTTTTTAGAGCAGTATAATAAATTGTCCACCGACTTAAGAAAAGAGACAGAGTTAAAACTTTCAAGAGGAAACTGAGAAGAATGTATGTGATGAGACTGAATGAAGATTGAATATGTTTGGAAAGACTGATTTATAAAGATTGAAGATTATTATTTTGATATTTATGTGTTCATTGTGTTTATATGTTAATTATGTTTGTATGTTGATTATGTTTGTATGTGAATTAGTATAGCACACTGTGCTAAATGAATGGTGTTATTAATTAATAGTGTAATTGTTATTGTATCGGGTAGGTAAATAAGCGAAGTAAGCAGTTGTATCTCAGGACTTGTCAATCTGACCAATGGAAAAAAAAAATTTATTATGAATGTGGCCATGAAAAAATGCTGGCAATTGTTTTGAAGTTCCGTATTTCACTGCTAGGGGACGCAATTAAACATTAAATAATAAAAGTCTAAATTTCTCCAAAAACTCCATTTGCTTACATCGTTAGAGAGTCTAGACAATTCTACATAATTTTGGTTTAAGCTTCACTGCTGTACTGAACATAATAAGAGTGTAATCATTAAAATTGCTATAAATTCTAAACCGCTTGTTCAATTTTAGTAAAAATAAAGCTTGTTTGGAAGACAGGTATTTTAAATTGACATTCGCATTGTTACACAATAGTTGCTAATAAAAGTGCCAGAGGGCACAATTTGTTATATCAGTTTATTTCATTTTACCCCGAAAATTTAAATTACAAGGTATATTTTTGACATAGTATTTGAATAGTAGATTATTTGTAAGAAAAACTTAAAACCGCAAGTTGATATCTTTACTCGTTTTCAGGTTACAGCGAAATGAAGATTTTTTTAACACTTTAATTGATGAAGTTTGGTTTTGCTTCAAATAAAATCAAAAATCCGATTTTGAAGCCAAAAATATTAGGTATTTAATGCTTCGATAAATGTTTAAACTGCCTTCCGTCACATTCCAAACAGTCTTGCAATCTTGTTCAGGTGTATAAAACTGCTACTTTTATTTCCGCTTATTAATCCCGTACCTTAAACTTTTTACCTTCCTTAAACTAATTTTATTAAATTTACACAGATGTAGTAGGTAGAAAATATTACACTTTACATGTTTTTTTAAATAAAACATACTCAATTAATCACTACTTCAATTAGAGTCTTATATATAAGAGAGTAAAGACGTGTATAGTGGTAGCCATTTCTCCTTCAAATTTAAACATAGATATATGTGTGAATATGAATTTTAAAATA
Source organism: Vesta saturnalis (assembly GCA_036346205.1). NCBI lineage: Eukaryota > Metazoa > Arthropoda > Insecta > Coleoptera > Lampyridae > Vesta > Vesta saturnalis. Next base: position 530,209 of record JARFJB010002219.1, read on the forward strand.
AATATAGGTACTATAATACAATTACTGCAAATTCTGGAACATTTTGAGATCGAGATTAATGCATAGTATGCAACTATTCATTTTGGTATCTAATATTAAATTTGGATAGGTATAGGTACCTTATAAAAACGCCATTATTTATTTAAAATAATACATGGTTACAATATAAAAGATCATGCCCAACAAACACTTAAATTTAAGGTCTCATAGTTTTGCTACTATATAATTTTTCTTTCTCAAATTGTACAGTCTAATGCTGAACAACCCACCATTATAATGAAAATACCTTCAATATAATTCAAAATTGATTATAAGAAATACAATTAAGAAAATCTCATTTTACAATTTTAATTTTAGGTGATTAATATCAGTAGTGTGAAAGTAATATTTATTATGGTAATCAGGTATTATCACAAATACGTAATAACTATTGAGTTTCTTAAAGAAAACGGCAATTTACAAAACAAAAGCACAAAATTACACAAATCTGTATAAGCAACTACACAATTTTGGAGGACTAATGGCGGACGCAAACAAATTTCGACCCTTATATCGATTAAACCAATAAAAAACAATCACTCTCATGTCTTTACTCTCTTGTATATAGGACTACTTCAATTAATAAATACCACCATCTAGCGCTTTATCTTGGAATGTCTAATCAATGTTTAGTAGTAGATCGCCATTATCGAAGAAAAATTTTTCCACGCTTAGTACAGTAACTAAGCGATACTGGTAGTTTACGTCGTCCTAAATTTAGGAGTGCGGAAGGAAATATTCTTAATGTCTTAGCTTACATAGAATTTAACAGACACATTGGAACTAGGGCAATACCACCAACTACTGTTCGAAACATATTAAAAGACCACATGTAAATAATTGCATCTTTTTTAATAGACAGTCGACTATATGCGCGTTACTTCTTATTTTTTGACTACGCACCTACAGTTTTGCACCAGGCCCTAAATGAAGATGATTTTGATCACACAATAAATTTTTGTCAATGGATGTTAGGAATGATTCTTGGAAACAGGAATTTTTGTCACAAATTCTATGGATCGTCAAGGCTACTTTTAATAGTGATGGTAGAGTAAATAGAGTAAACATGCATAACATGCATTATTTGTCTGCTGAATATCCATATAGGATGTGAGAATGCAGTACCAAGGCCGCTATAGGTGGACGGCCATCCAGCACATTTTTCCTTTAACGTGCAACACCATATTAACGAATATTTTCAAGAACGCTGGATAGGAAGGGAAGCCTAGTTTCTTGGCCGGCCAGGTCACCCGATTTGATGTGTCTGGACTTCTACTTATGGGATCACTTGAAGGACATTGTATTGCAAACTCAACCGACAAGATTTGACATAGAAAACAGAATCTGAGATGCAATTTGTCAACAACCAGCTGCGGAAATCGAAGCAGCAGTTTTATACACCTGAACAAGATTGGAAGACTGTTTGGAATGTGACGGAAGGCAGTTTGAACATTTACCGAGGCATTAAATACATAATGTTTTTGGGGTTAAAAACGGATTTTTGATTTTATTTGAACTTTACAGGGCGAGCCACGTTAAAATTAAACTTTAATTTCGCAGTAAGTCTAAAACTAACAACAATATTAAAATAAATCTTGGCAAGATTTCTTATTTGAAAGTATCCATGTTTTGTTAAAAAATACCTCTTTGTATTTTTGAACTGTAATGCTGAGTATATTTACTTTAAGAATTGAACACATTGGGTTACAGTATCTAGTAGTTTACACAAATACCTTCTAATGCAATCCCTTTTGATAATGAAATTAATTAATTAACTTTTATAAAACTCTCAGGTCAATATCTAAAATTGTTAAATTCACTTTTTGAAAGCTTCCATTGAAGGTATTTTTACTTTCCATGTGTCAAATTTAAACTATCAAAGTTACAAAATGTCATTCATAATGATTTATACTAAAAATTTTACTTCTTATTTCAAAATAGTTCTTAAGTCATTTAATAACTATTAATATAACAAGTTGCAAAGTAAGCATGTTTTTTGCGCTAGATGTGACAGTTTGGCATCATGCGCAAAAAACAAGTAATTTTGCATTGTGTTTTATATAAGATTTTTTATAATTTAGTCATTGTGGAAAACTATCACATTTGATTCGTTTTTAGATTCATTTCAATTAAAATAAGAAATAGAAATTTGATTGTTACTTAAAATACTTTTAAAATTTGTTGTCTAAATAAAAATGATCAATTGTTAAAAAATGGAATCTCGTTTTACCAGTAATGGTAAAATGAAAACATTTGTGTTGAAATACACGTCCACTTACAGACGCGGAATGACCGGAAATTATCGACAATTTCATAATCGAAGATTTTCTAGAGGATAATAACAATCAAACAGATGAGGAATCAGATGATGATGCAAGCGTTATATCTGTAAATAATATTGAGATTTTCAATAGAAAATTACAAAATGTGGAATTCCCAAATACTCACAAACTACTGGCTTCAACTTCTTCTGTATTGCAGTCTACTGAGGAAACTTAACTCATCATGAAACGGAAGCAATTGCAGAGACCGGAGAAAGTGATATCTCAGATCCTTCATCAAAAAAGGTTAAATCTAAAAAGCAGGAAGTGGTGAACAGAAAATGGCTCATAGAGGACCTTATTGCAAACATTCCTCATTATAACTTTTTAATAGGTACAATAGAGGACCTTTTTGTGGGTACCGAAACTGGTACTGATATATTTTTAACATTATTGGAACCTGTTTTGAAAAATTATTGTAATTTATATGCTACACAGCGCAATAAAAATTTTAACTTGAAAGAAGAAGAACTGTTATTTATAGGAATAAATCTTTTGATGGGCTATCATAAATTGACCAATTGGAGACACTATTGGTCAACAAGTGATGACATAAATGTTACAATTGCTGCATCGGCTATGAGCTGAGATCGTTTTGATAGTATTCTAAGTAATTTGCACATTAATGATAACACACAAATGCTGAGTAACAATACAGACAAGCTTTATAAGATTCGACCTATGATTGATACCTTAAATAATATGTTTTGTTTATATTACAAAGGTACTCGTGAGTTATCGGTTGACGAGTCTATAATTATTTGATTTGACAACTACTGTAAATCGTTTGATTTGTTAGAGAAACCGAAAGCAGAAAGAACCCTTGTATGTGGAACGATAAGATCGAATAAGAGGGAATTTTTAAATAATCTCAATTCAGACAAATCTCTCAAACGTTTTTCGAACATGAACATTGGTTTATGAAAGTGGAAGGACAATAGAATTGTGATATAGCTAGTAACTTCCACAGTAATGGGGAAGTTACTGATCAACGCACAAATGGATGGCAGAAAAGTTGCGGTTCAAGCTCCAGTTGTAATAAAAGGCTATAATAGGTACATGGGAGGAGTTGACCATGCTGATCTCCTCAGGGCTATGTATGGTTTAGATCGAAGGTCTAAGAAATGGTGACATTGCTTATTTTGGGACCTAATTGATATGATATTTGTAAATGCCTATGTTATTTATTGTGATATAATTGATAAATAATCGTTATTGGACTTTCACAGAGGAATTGCTTGGGAGTCTATAGCATAGAAAAATGTAAGACTTCAAAACGCCGAGTAGCACCAGTGAAAAGAAGAGGTGTAGCTTATTCAATTCCACCTGATATTACATTAGCTAATAGATGTTCACACCGGTTAAAATTTGCAGAGAAAAGAGGAAGATGTGAAGTGTGTAAAGAAAAGGCTAACAAATAAAGTACACCCACGTACCACACAAAATGAAAAAACACCGAACTGCGTCATAGCGTAGGTATTGAAACGCGTTCGGTTTTTTAGTTTTGTGTGGTATGTGGGTGTATTTTGTTTACAACAGATCTTGCCACAGTTCCATTGTTCCAGATTTTTCAAATTAAAAAAGGCATACAATCTAGACTTTATTCCATGTGTACTATTTGTAATATTCACCCTTGCTGTAATGAAAAAAAGAACTGCTTTGCGGAATTTCATTGTTTAGAGGCCAAGTACGTTGTAAATATGTGTTTTTGTAATATTTTTTAATAAACTTTTGTATCTAAATAGATAATATTCCTACATTTTGTATTAGTTCAGCACCTGACGGCACATCTAAAGTACCACTTAAAATTTTTGTAGGATATTTAGAAAAATTACAAAAGAAATTAGGCCACCTAGTTAGTCCCAATCATTTTTTTTGTCTATTTTAACGGTCAGGCAACAAATTTAAATCATTGTAGCCTTTAAGCAAACTCCTTTTTAAGAAAATCGTAATTGCAATCTACTTTTAGTGTAAATCGCTTGTGATTATATAATTATATAATAATAAAAATGTGAAGTGAAGTGTTGGTGGTTTCAAAATTTTTTTTGCTTATTCCTCTAATAAAATAAAATCTCATTCATAATAATTACGAAATACTACTTGAACAAGAAAACCTTGGCTGTAAAAAACAGTTTATTTCTTTGTGAAAAAATATGTACACTGTCTGTAGATACATACAAAAAAAGTTAATATGAAATGTATATTTTTTCAGTCATAACTAAAATCTCCCTTTCCAACTTTTTCTAGTAGTTCGACAGCTTCAGACATCGATGCATGAAAATTTCTTTTGTTACTTGAACTATTTTTGTTCCTGTAAGATTCCTTAAAATTTTTTGCTCTTTCTTGAACTTCATTTAATTTTCTATGTACTTCTTCCATTTGATTGTTCAACTCATCTACATTCAATCCTGGACTTTGTAAAAAATTACTTATATTTTCATATTTTTGGGAATCTATCCAATCTTGTTGATGTTTAAATTTAATGTTTTGTATGTGATTTTGTGTTAATTGAAGGAAAGCTGCGCTTTTTTCGATTTCGCTTTTCAAATGTTCAAACTTTTCTTGTACACGTTTGTTTCTGTTTTCCACATCAATTTTCATTTCAGATGTTTTTCTTACCAATTCTAATATTTTATTATCCGATGATGATTCGCTTTCTAGCATACATAAGGATTCGTTTGACACATTTGATGACAAGTTACTATTAGGGCTTGATATTTTTTCATCTGAAGAGGTTACTGGAGTTCCAAATGATGGCATTTCGACATTTAATACTTTTCTTGTAGTAGCATAAGATTTAGAATCATTTGAATGTGATGGCTCCATACTAAAAAAAATGCGTGTCACTCTTAATTTGTCACTATTTGTTTACTTGTGACACTTGATTATTGAATATTTCAATTAACTATGTTTGATCAATATTTTTGTTGTCACAATTGCATCTGCAGTACTAGTTTTATTATTACAGGTGGGTCACATGCTAAAATTAGGTTTTAGCACTAGAAGTTATGTACTAACAGGTCCTGACGAAGATAAAGAGGAGGAATCTGAATTTTCATTAACGGAATTAAAACAAAAAAGAGCAGAGAAACTTTTAAAGGAGGAACTGGAATTAAAAGAGGCAATTATTAAAGAAGCCCAAGAAAAAGAAGAGAGGCGAAAAAGGTATGAAGAACGCGGTGTGGATTGGGGTTTAGGTGAGCAAAGTTACATTATTTTGCTTTTGTTAAGGTTCCTATTTAGGTGAAGATGCTGATGTGGAAACTGACGTTGTTGTGAATCCTTTTGCGGAAACAAATAATGAAGAATTGTACATTGACGATCCTAAAAAGGCATTGAGAGGGTTTATGGAACGTGAAGGCTATAGTTTAGATTATGATTGCATGGAGCAAGGATTTGGTCAGTTTTTATGCAAAGTAGAATTGCCATTAGATGATGATCATGGACGACGAATTGTTGCTGAAGTTTTACATAAGGGAAAGAAAAAGGAAGCTGTTGTACAATGTGCATTGGAGGCTTGTCGAATTTTAGATCGATATGGTGTTCTTCGTCAAGCTACTCATGGTTAGACACTTATTCATGTATTTTAAAAATCAATTTGCATACATCAGTTCTGCATAATCTTTCGTAACATTATTTCGTAACATTATTTAATTTTTCTGAATTTATATTTTAGAGGCACGTAAACGAAAAGCCAGAAATTGGGAAGAAAATGATTATTATGACAGCGATGACGATACATTTTTAGATCGTACAGGTACAGTAGAAAAAAAACGTGAGAAAAGAATGAATTTAAAAATTCCACAACAACCAGAGACTTATCAAAGTTTAGTAAGTTTGATTGCTTATTGTATGTTTCTATTATAACCAAAACTTTTCAGCTTGAAAAAGAAAAAACCATAAGTAGGCAAATACTTGAAATAGAAAAGCAACTTTCAGCTGCAAGAGAACAAAATAATGCATCAGAAACCTGTGATGAAGATTCTTTGGATTTATTTATGAAGGATTTGAAACATTCGAAACCTGATAAACAAACTATCAGTAAATTAAAATCTGATTTGGCAGTCCTCAAAACTGAACATGTTAATGTCATTAAGCTTGTAAATTTAGTTAAACCTGCAGATTTACCACCATTAACATCTCAACATACACATAATATTAATCAAACTACAACTAGTTCCGTTTCAAAACCTAAGTTACCACTTTTTGGTAAACGTAAAAAAATTAAAATTGCACCACCAGAAAAACCAAGCACCGTTTTCAATGAAGAAAATGAGGAAGAAGAGGAAGATGAGGAAAATGCCAGTTCCAGTACAGATCAAACTAGCATGTGTAATATAAACGATAATGTTGGGATAACTGAAGAAGCGCATGACATACATCAGGCAGAAGTAAAATCAGAAGGTGTACCATGGTATATTAAGATTTATCGTAAAGTAACTGAGTTAGAAACTATAATTCACGCTAAATCTTTCTCTCCTGGCATTGACAACTGTATTTTACAAATATCTGAAGTGTTATTTGAAATAAAGAATGTTATTGAACAAGATGGAAAATTACAAATGGATAAGAATTTAATAATGGCTAAGAATCGGAAAGTAAAAAAGCACATTGATAATTTATTAGAAAGTTACGATGAAAACCATCTTTTAAGAATTTGTAAAGAGATAAAAAGGTTGTATTTAGAAATACAAAGTATGACAGTAATGCAGTATGAGGTGTTTACAAAAATTCGTGTTTTAGCTGTAAAAATTGATTTAATTAGTAAAGATGTTGCAAAACAAGTGAATACATATAAAGAACAAAATGCAACAAAATTTCAGGATAATGAAAATTTGCGTCAACCTGAAGAAGAAGAGAATGATAGTGATAAGTTTGTAACAGAAGAATTAGAGAAAACCTTAATGATAGAGGAATTAGAAAAACGAAGAAAAAAAAACCAAAAGCGTAATCAGCACAGGAAAGAAAAAAGTGAAATAGAAAAACAAAAAGGATACAAGGAAGATGCACAAAAAGAAGATTATAATATGTGGGTACCACCTGAAAATCAAACTGGTGATGGTCGAACAACATTAAATGAGAAATATGGTTATTAAAATCAAATTGTTCACTTGTAATTATACTACAAGTATATTTATATTATAGCGATGTTATTATAAATATTCAACTATTTTAAAAATTTTGTGTTTTCTTTTGTTTATAAAAATTTTTAATGTGTATGTTTTCATAAGGATTTACAGTTGAATTTGGTTTTATTAAATAGAAAAACTTTTCATACATTAATTGACAATATAATAGTCATTTACAAAATAAACATAGGATTATTCCAGTTAAGCAGTGGAGCATCAGTTGGTTTGAAAAATTAATGGATATTCAGGTGGTAGAAAAAAAAAATTAACGGACGTTTATTGCCCTCCTTTTCACCTATTCACTATGCCTCTTTAGCTTGTTTATTATCTTTCTGTATTACTATATTATTTTTTACAAAAGTAAGCAAGAATTTCTTGCTGGATTTAGTTTTCAGACCTTGAAGGTCTATTAACTACATAAAATGGAAATTGTACATGCTTTACATTGGTCATAAATGACAACATCATGTTTTATCTAATAAAATAAGATATTTCGTTAACCAATTCTACATAAGAACTAATAAAGAATGAACTTTTTACTCTCCTAAAATAAAAAAACCGGAGTAATCCAATGTGAAGACTTGCTATTGTGATAATATTTACTTACTGCGTAGTTTGGACAGCCCAGGAATCAGCTGTCAAATCAACCAATTTTGAAACCGGTCCTCATTCATTGTTTTGTGATAATCCTGATCCTTGTTCCCGTATTGTGTAAATAGTTACATCTTTCCACAAAATGTAAATTATACCCCGCATGTAAAATGGTGTACCCTTTACCTTTAGTTTTGGATGGAATACTTTTGATGTCAGAATTGTGCATGGATATTAGAATAATTTTAATAAATCCAGATTTCATCTAGATACACAAATTTGACATCTTGCCTGAACTTTGCTACTGCAGAAATTTTCTCAAAAATTTAATTTTGGCTACGACGACGTGTTTCATTTCACATAAAATTTTCTGGTTTTGACACGTTTGTGTTTGTAACCCATTGATTTCATAATTCTAAATAATTTCATTTGCCCCCTATCAATATCGAAAACTGTTTTAAACATGATGATACAATTTGTCCAAAGTAAAATATTCATTTTTCGAATTAAATTGCCAAATTAGTCCTAAAACCAAATACTTAATGTGTGCACGAAAAAGTGATTTAAGTTCTTGCATACTGAAATATTTCCGTCACCATTACAATAAGTCCCCATTGCTTTTCCCTATTGCATTCCTTTTACGGTGCTTATAACACCATAAAAATTGCAAATTGGTATTTTTGGCGATGACTTTTTACATTTTCTCAACAAATTATTAATTCAGTATGAGACTTAATCATCATATGTGTTACGTAGTAGGCAACATAGAATGATTACTTTTGACAGAATGGCATCAAATTTGACTTCTAGTCATTTCGACAAAAGGGAATACCACTACGAAAAGAAAAATGGCCTGCTGTAATGAAAAGTAATATGGAGTCATTGAACTCTTTAGCAACTGGAAGCGAGAGGGATTTGCCTCTCTTTTTGACACATCGTTGTTTATCTGAATCGCGTTTTAACGGCGATATAATCAGCTTCTTCCTGGCGAGCTTGACGTGTGCGCTTGTAAATCTCCTGTATAAGTATTTTTTAGTAAGTTAATATTAAAATGGATAGTAAATTGTGTCACGTATAATAAATGTACAAACGTTTATTCAAAGTGAATTCATTTTTTATAGATTTCCGTCGACCGCTGATAGCGTAGCTATTGAAACGCGTTCGGTGTTTTTTAATTTTGTGTGGTACGTGGGTGTATTTTGTTTGTTATAGATTTCCAATTAAACAGCCGGAACTGGAAACCAACTCAAACGAACAGACTTTGTAGTCAACATTTTACAGAAAATAAAACGTGCTATCAGCATATCAATCAAACGTTAACTATCAAAACCCAAATTTTAAACAACTATTACAAAATGCAGCAAAACACAAATTTTATGCTTGTTTAAATCAATTTCAACCAACACATCCGGTTGGTTGTGAATAATTTTTATCAGATTGGCATGAATTACAATTAGTGAAAAGTATCGTCAGTGTCTATTTAAAGTGTACAATGCCTCATGAAGCAAAATTAATAACTGTACATAATATTGGTAAAAATTTGGGTGTTCGACAAAAATTTACTAAGTTAATATTATTGTACAATTCATAAATTTTTATTTTTTAATTAAATTATTTAAATTTATTTATAAACTATAACATATTTATCAAAAATAAACTAAGTTGCAACCCCCAATTAAAACAGAATATTTTGGAATCTAAAAATTAATATTGTGCAATTTTCGTTTCCATTAACTTGCAGTGGCCAAATTTCTTCATGATGTATTGTTGCGGCTAAGGCATTATTATTGACATTCGAATTTGTGTTGCAGAAATATTTGGTCCACAAAGAAGAACCGCAGTATTTTTTGGACTAGAAATGGAACAAATTGTACTAAAACTATGTATTTAAAACGGAAAAACTGCTCACCAAATCATATCAATATGCCAGCATAGCTTTCTCATCAATTATTTTCATTTGATGTTGCCGCCGCCATGCATTAATCACCTTGTATTCTTTATTGTAACGCTCCTCAGATTTGAGGAAATAAGTTTTACTGTAGCTGCTTTGATTTTTTCTACGATTTTGTCTGATTTCTCCATATTTTCATCAAACATTTTTACTTTTTGGCTGATCGCAAATTGTAAACAAACAACCCTAGCGTCCCTATCAATCCCGCTAACCACGATAAATATCCACTTTTGCTTGACGCAGGTTTGAACAAATACATTTTTGGTTCTTCTTGATTTTGAGTGAGTTTCAGTATGAAATAAAGTACGTTACGTTATTCGCCCGGTACCCGGATATTACGTACTCATTACGTAAACAAATTCTGACTCTGCTTCGCCTCGTCCGAATTAAATACTTATTCGTCCGTAATATCCGTTGTACTGGACTTATAAAGTAAATAACTATTACTTCATGTACTTAGAAATAAATATTTTTAAAACACTTGCCTACTTATTTCACCTTATGCTTCCCTTGTGTACCTACCTAACAAATATTGAAATTTTGAATCAGATTGGTCTGTTAAATGTATAAAAAAATGTTTATAGTATTTCTAGGAAAAAAACCCTTTGGCAGCGTTAAGTTCAAATATCAGCCAGGCAATGTGTTATCAGCTTGGCGATCCTATATATCGCTGTGAGTGATAGCAATCCCGCTAGTCGGCGGGTAGACTGTATTATCTATTTGCCTCGTAGCCTTTGACGGTGCATTCCTTCCAGTTGCTAAAGAGTTCGGTCTATGGAATACAGTATATTTATACTGTTTTTTTTTTGCACCCGTGCAGACTTTTACGTAGCTTTTAACAGATTTAAGTTTAAACAATTATGTTAGTAGAAAATAAAACATGGTATGTATGGTAATCAGTAAACAACAGTACAAACAAATTATTTCTGTAGGAAATAAGCTATTTTATTCATAAGTGCTAAAATTTATAAGTAAAGATCTTGAATGATGACCTAGACCGATTATTTTTGATGTGTCTAGAAAATCCTTTAACTTTCTATTTGTTAAGTTATTAAAATAAAAATCATTCCTAGAACACACACATTCACACTCACACATGCCGCATTTCATGTATTTCTAGCATTATTAGGGGAAATGAAAATTTTCAATTGTAAATTTGTCCTCTGTCCACTTGACAATACCCATAAAAATTCTGTCAATGTCATTAAATTTATACCAACTTGTGCATTTGCGCAATGCCTCATTTAAGGGAAGTAGATAAAGCCAGAATCGTCTCCCACCTGGAAAATGGTAGGCCAATTATGAATTTAGCGACGGACATGCCAAAATGTTTTAATCTATTTTTAATAAACCATGTACACTATGAAAAATTGAAAAAACCTGCAATTTTTTTTAATTCAGGTGTACTCCCAGAGTGAAAGGAGAAAATGCTTTTCTCATAATTGTAGTCATTTGGGACATTTTCAAAATTGTCCACCTCTTGTTACTCGAAGTGGTGTTTATGATTTTATTATTATTTTCGGTAGATCCGCTTCTTCATTAGTTTCATTTCTGATTGAAAATTCTTTATCCGAACATTCTGAAGGAATTAATTATTGGACTGGTAGAAGTCAAAAACCAATTACAGTTTTGTGTCAAATCGAATTGTTCTTTTCCTGGTAACAGTTCTTTTATTACACCAAAAGGCCAATCGAGACTTCTCTTAAAGTAACTTCTTCACCGCCTTTAGAATTAATTAATTTCAATTATCCTAGATACGCCTGTCTGAATCTCAACCTCAATTATCTTCTTAATTTCCCGCAGGTAAACCATTTTAAACCGATTTAAGGTTGACTTAATCTAATCTATCAAAGTCTGGAACTTGAATCTGAGCTTGCTCTCTTAAAAATATTGATGGGAAAAGCACCATGGGTTCGGAAACATTTTCTGGATTGATACCAGGAAATTTACATTGCTTTAAGTAGTCAAAGGAACCCTTTTCCATAATTTCAATAATATGTCATGAAAATATCTAAGCTCTCTTACTAGATACACTAATCACTGAATTGTCATAGAAACTTTATAGCAACTTGATAACTATTTCTTTTTTTACAATTGAACAGGTGCTTAATATAACTGACATAAATGGAATCTTGTAGTTGCATTAAGAAAAAATGGACTAGGTATAACAAAGTCCAAAAATTACTCTTCTGTGGGGAAAAATTTTGCAAGATCCATTTTCCTTTTTCCATAAAAAAACAGAGAACATCCTATCTTTTGACAAAATACGAATTTGTAAAAAAGAAGAGGAAAATAAATAAATAACTTCAATTTTATGTAATCAAAATTTTTATTATGCCTTTGTTTAACTAATCATTAAACACTTGACTAGATTCTTCGATTGTATTGTTTTCATGTAGCTTCTTTAAATTAAGTTCTAATCTTTTCAACACAAGTTACTGTGTAAATCAGTATGTACATTTATCCAAGGAAGATCGATTTCATAACGACCTTCGCCATTAATGTAGATATTATCTAAAAAATGTTGCGTAGTTTTTTTTAACTCTCGTTTAGATTTCAATCAGGTCTACTATTCCTAAAGTATCTAAACTCCAAAGCTGTGAAGTTTTTGAAATGTCAGACATCTCTATGCGCAACAACTTCTAATGGATATTAGCACTAGCCATCACTAGTACTTTGCCTTACTAAAGGAACTCCGTCTTTAGTAATATGTTTTTAACATATCATATATTGCATTGCCACGGGGCCTACAGCTTTACTTCCTATTCAAGAAGAACTGAACACAATCTCGCACAATGTATACCTGACAAAATTGTTCGAAAAAGCTGAACGAACTGTCAGATAAGCCATTACCACTTGATCCATATGAATGAAATTTTAATCAATTGCTACCTTTTAGTAGTTAAACGTTCCTGTCAAGTTTGGCAAAAAAAATCCTATCCCTTCTTGATGTTGCAATTGAGTATATTTTTCCAAAAGACGTAACAGTTATTTTCAGAACTGTCTCACAACTAATTATTTTTAGTGGAATAATAAATTATATGAACATTAACTTTGGAAAATTTGCCTAAAAAACCTTTAATTTGGTGCAGGTATGTATTATTTTAGTCATAAATGATGTCCCGGCATACGTGTAGGCAACCAACATTTCGCCCATGCAACCCGAAAATGTTTACCAAACAAAATAGCTTCTAAGCATCGTATAAGGTATTTAAATTTATTAGAGAGAAACAACAAATAATATCGTTATTATCAGAATTACATATTTTTAATATCCGGTGAAAGTAGCATATGTATGTGACACAATACAGAATCTCTATACAACTGGTCGAATTTACTTAAGTAAAGTAAATAATGTTTATTTTTACAAAAATATTTATATAAACACGTGACTAACAAATTGAGCTTAATAAAGTGACAGACACATCCTGCTTAAATATTAGGTATTTTTGAGATTACGTAAAGATAAATAGACTATACTCATTCAATTAAAGTAATATTATAAATCCATTAGTATATTAACAATTCTGGAAATTAATCGAGAAATTAATGAATGAATGCGTTAGTGATTATATTCACTAATGTGATTTCAAGGTTCACATACAGATGTTTGGAAATACAAATAACCGTTGAAATATTAAAGAATACAAAACATAAATTTTGTTTAGGTTCAATAAATTAAACTGAACCTAAGTAAAAGAAAATATAGACATAGTATAATAGAAATAATTCCAAACTAACAGTGTAGTTATTGTAGTTTTTACCGCAATAAAAACATAAATATTTCGAGTTGGCCTTGGCACGCTACCTTCACACATTACTGGTACGCTAAGATTGACTGTATCCCTTCTCTATGCAAACATTTTCGGGTCCCATCGGCGAAGTGGGATGTTGGTTGCCTACACGTATGTCAGAACATTACTTATGACCAAAATGGTACATGCTACTTTTGTTATTTGGAGACATGAAGAAAAAGCACTACATTAATTCCAAATTACATATGCATATGTAAATATAGAAGGATATACAATCGATTTTATTTCAATGTCGCTAAATCGACTTATTATTAGCTTATTTTACAACGGTTGACAAAGTGTTCACAAGATCGGCCATGATGTCCGTTTGTGTGGATGTTTGTTAGTATCCATGATAACTCCAGAACGACAACATGGACGTACTTCGTATTTAAACTTGTTTCCATTTCTTTTGGAACTGATTAGATTTTAGGAGATATTCAGCGGTGAAGAGGGGGTTTATTAGGAGCACTTTTTGGTTTTTATTAATTATTTGTGAAACAGCTGTATATTTGAAAGAAATAAAAATACCAACATATAGATTTTGAACATATCGATTAATTATGTTATATGCACATTTTTGATACGACGTGTAATTTAGTGGCAAAAAATTGCTAAGGTAGGATTTAAGTGTTAGTTCAATTTTTTTGAATCTGAATCTGAATAACGACTAATTTTATAAGAAAATGTGCAGACATATTTTTTTAAAGAAAACTTAATTTTAATAAAATACTTATAGTTTTTGGGTTTTTAACGGTGTATTTGTATCTAAACATTTCGATAAAACTTACAGTTATCTTCGTCAGTAGTAACTGTAAGTGTTATCGAAACGTTGGTGCCACTATAGCGTCCGGCCTACCGATATGAATAGGTTCTACCACTATGTAGCATTACTAAATCGTGCGGTCTACACCAGATTTGCAAATATTGTTACAATTTAAATATTTATACATTATAAACTTTAAAATAGTTTATAGGAAGAAAATGGCATTGAAAAGTTTTAAAGTACCTATTACATAAATTGTTTCCTTCTAATTTGGTTTGTAAAGTTATAATGGCTTGCATAATTAGGTGAAAGCGGTTGATGAGGTCATTATAACTGCATATTTCTTTCTAATCACCCAAATGCAAATAAACTATCTCTATTGGATATGAAGGTAATTCTCGTCCTATTTAACGGAAGTTTTTCAACCACGATGACTAGTACTTTGTTTCGAGTGTTGATGATGTTGCTGAAACACTTTTACTACAACGTTATTTTAAATGTAGACTTGGTAGTGGCTTATTTACGGGGAAGAAACCTTCTAGATATAGTGGAAGATGCAAAACCATGTCATAGATGCTGTAGTGAAATGCAGAACAAAAGAAGGCGCGATAGAAATGGAGAATACGGACCAATATTGCGATGTCCTCGCAGAGGCTGCAAACCTCCCGTTCTATACGCCAAGGAAATGTATTTTTTCATTACGCGGTTAATAACCAGAAATACATTGTAATTTGACTCTGTGCGACATTTTCTAGCTGGAGTTCTTTTTTGTGACGGAAATCCCAATGCACAGTACGGTAACTCTAACTGGGAAAAAGTTTAACACCATTACGTATTGGTTTAATGTGTGCCGGGAGGTTTGCGGATTCATAATTCGGGCGAGAGGGCAAATGACTGGCGATGATCATAATCCAATTCAGATAGATGAAGCAAGGTTTGCTGGACGGTGAAAATATAATCGCGGAAGAATGTTGATTGGAGAAGAGATACCTCTATCCGAAGATAGTGATGGAGAGGTAGGAAATAATCGCAACCACGGGCGTCGAATTGATGGAGCTTGGGTATTTGGGCTGAAGCAAGGTGGTCACTGCAGATATTTTTATGTTCAACGACGTGATGCTAATGCCCTAATACCCATCATTAAGCGAGAATGCGATGTGGGATCAGTGATCCATTCTGATGATTGGCCTGCATACAGATCGCTAAATACTCTTGGTTATCGCCACCTCACAGTCGACCATCAACAAAATTATGTAGATCCAGACTCTGGAGCTAATACTCAATCTAATGAGCAGTCATGTCTGGATGCAAAGATAAACATTCTGAGGAAATTGAGAGGTGTACCAAATCAACTTTTACAAGTTAATGGATACGCACTTAAAGATAATAATCTTATTACACCTGCTAAACATAACCAGAACGAAAAACTAGTGCTTAATGTTGGAACTGCTTTTTTCATTCTATAACCAAAGAGTATATACTCTTTGCTATAACTAATGTTACAGATAAGATTGAACTGTGTTTAAACCTACAATAAATTTTAAAAAGCATTATCTTCCAGAGTGTATAAATTGTCTTGTTCTTGTGGAAAAATATATAATGGAACAGCAAAACGTACCTTTGATACTAGATGAAAAGAACATTTGAGATATTGTACATTGGGACAACCAGAAAAGTTTGCGGTAGCCGAGAACGTCTAGTACATGTAATTTAAATCATGACACTCAGTTTGGTAATATGGAAATATTGTTATGATGGACTCATTGTTATCTTCGTTTACATCGCGAAGCCATTTAGATATATAAAAAAATAAATCTGGTGTGGAACAACACACAACTTTCCAACCTACAAAATGGAAATTGAAAGAAATGAAAAATCTTTAATAGTAATTTCAGTAGGATAATTACGCAATCCCTTTTATAATAAAAGAAAAAAAATTTAACTAAAACTTAAGGTTAAGGTCTATATATTTGTATTTTTATATCTTTGAAATTACAGCTGTTTCAGAAATATTTGGTAAAAATCAAAAAAAGCTCCTAATAAACCCCCCCTTACCGCCACTGAATTCCTTCCAGGAGAAATGAAAACAACATAATACATTTTAAGTACGTACGTGTTGCCGTTATGGAGTTATCGTGGATATTAATATACACCCATATCTCTACACACACAGACGCACGTACGCACGCACGCAATCACGCACGCACGTACTTACGCACGCACTCACGCACGCATGCACACACACACACACAGACACACACAGACACACACAGACACACACAGACACACAGACACACACACACACACACACACACACACACACACACACACACACACACACACACACACAGACACACAGACACACAGACACACAGACACACAGACACACTGACACACAGACACACAGACACACAGACACACAGGCACACAGATACACAGACACACAGACATACTGGAACACAGGCACACACGCCCACAGACACACAGACACAGACATACAGACACACACACACACACACACACACACACACACACACACACACACACACACGCATACACACACACACACGCACAGACACACAGACACACAGATACACAGACACACAGACACAGATACACAGACAGACAGACACACAGACGCACAGACACACAGACACACAGACACACAGACACACAGACATACAGGCACACAGACACACAGACACACAGACACATACACACACAGACACAGACACATAGACACATAGATACATAGACACATAGACACATAGACACATAGACATATAGACACATAGACACATAGACACATAGACATATAGACACATAGACACATAGACACATAGACACATAGACACATAGGCACATAGACACATAGACACATAGACACATAAACACATAGACACATAGACAAATAGACACATAGACACATAGACACATAGACACATAGACACATAGACACATAGACACACAGACAAACAGACAAACAGACAAACAGACAAACAGACAAACAGACAAACAGGCACACAGACAAACAGACACACAGACACACAGACACACAGACACACAGGCACACAGACACACAGACACACGGACCCACGGACACAGACACACAGACACACAGACACATAGACACATAGGCACATAGACGCATAGACAGATAGACACATAGACAATAGACACATAGACACGTAGACACATAGACACATAGACACATAGACACATAGATACATAGACACATAGACACATAGACACATAGACACATAGACACATAGACACATAGACACATAGACACATAGACACATAGACACATAGACACATAGACACATAGACACATAGACACATAGACACATAGACACATAGACACATAGACACATAGACACATAGACACATAGACACACACACACACATAGACACATAGACACATAGACACATAGACACATAGACACATAGTCACATAGACACACAGACACACAGACACATAGACACACAGACACACAGACACAGACACACATACACACGGACACACGGACACACAGACACATAGACACGTAGACACGTAGACACATAAACACATAGACACATAGACACGTAGACACGTAGACACGTAGACACATAGACACGTAGACACAGAGACATAGACACATATACACATAGACACATAGACACATAGACACATAGACACATAGATACATAGACACATAGACACATAGACACATAGACACATAGACACATAGACACATAGACACATATACACATATACACATAGACACATAGACACATAGACACATAGACACATAGACACATAGACACATAGACACATAGACACATAGACACATAGACACATAGACACATAGACACATAGACACATAGACACATAGACACATAGACACATAGACACATAGACACATAGACACAGACACATAGACACAGACACATAGGCACATAGACACATAGACATATAGACACATAGACACATAGGCACATAGACACATAGACACATAGACACAGACACATAGACACATAGACACATAAACACATAGACACATAGTCACATAGACACACAGACACACAGACACATAGACACACAGACACACAGACACAGACACACATACACACGGACACACGGACACACAGACACATAGACATATAGATACGTAGACACGTAGACACGTAGACACATAAACACATAGACACATAGACACGTAGACACGTAGACACGTAGACACGTAGACACATAGACACGTAATAAAATACTTATCTTTTTGGGATTTTTTAATGGTGTACTTTAAATTATACAATCTAAACGTTTCGATAACACTTACAGTTATCTTCGTCAGTAGCAATGTATGTTAAAAATTGTTAAAGATGTAGTAAACAATTTTGTCAAATTTGAAAAATTCAAACATAAACATAAGCCTGCTATTAATATAACAGTTTGAGAAACGTATAAGCCAACTATAAAATTGTAGTAAAGAATAACTAGGTCATTAAAATTAAATATTGTTAAACTGTCTTAAAGATGACAAACCAGAACACTCTCTACGACGAAAGCTAACAATGAAATTTGCCAGCCAAAAACACATTTAACAAAATTTAATTGAGTTATGATGTAAGTGTAAAGTTGTGAAAAACTTCAATTTTAAAATGATAGAAGCATTCACAAATCCAAACATTACATCAAAAATAACCCAGTTAAATCTAACAAAGAGATATCTTTATCAATAATTGGAAGTGTTATTAACAATGAAAAGCACAATG
Organism: Vesta saturnalis; assembly: GCA_036346205.1. Lineage (NCBI taxonomy): Eukaryota > Metazoa > Arthropoda > Insecta > Coleoptera > Lampyridae > Vesta > Vesta saturnalis. The sequence continues at coordinate 549,558 of JARFJB010002219.1, forward strand.
CAGAACGTTCTTTGTAATTTTTAATTTCAATTTAATTTCAACTACTTATGTTAAATTATAGTGCTGTGGAAATTTAACATATAATTGATAAAGCATTTGCTTCAAGGTCTAGGAAAAACACAGCAAAAACCTAGACATACCAAAAGCTGAAAACAAATTAAAATCAAGGCGTATCATTATGCTCTTTTTAATTATAAGATGCCAAAACCTATTTAAGCGGAGATTTTCTTCTTGTCTATTAAAATTATTCGGGTGTTTATATATTTCAATAGCTTCACGTTGCAAACGAACATAATAATGGGTTTGTCTTGACAATATTTTCATATTGTCAAATTGAATGTCATGATTTAGATTATTCAGGGCATGGTCAGCCACAGCAGACCTCTCTGGTTGACCCAATCTACAAAATCTCATATGTTCTTTGCGTCTTGTATCAAAGCTACGTTTTGTGGTCCCGATGTATACTTTTCCACATGAACAAGATAACTTATACACTCCGGAAGATGATAAAGGGTTTGATACATCTTTAGGTGATCTTAAATGTTCTTTAATTTTTCTTGTAGGTTTAAAAATAGTCCTAACGCCATATTTGATTAGGATTTTTTCAATTCTATTTGTAACATTAGCTATAAAAGGAAGAAAAGCAGTACCAACATTAAGAACTGGTTTTTCTTTAAGGTTACGCCTAGAAGGTGTAATAACATTATTAATATCTGTAAGTGAATATCCATCATCTTGTAAGGATTTTCTTAAATATTTATATTCATCATTCAAAAATTCAGGGTCACAAATTCGTTTTGCTCGATCTACTAAAGATTTAATTACACTAATTTTTTGACGTGGATGGTGGTTGGATAATTTATGAAGGTATCTATCAGTGTGTGTCGGCTTTCTGTAAACCTTAAAAGATAGTGAATTATTATTTTTAGATATTAATATGTCAAGAAATGGTAAACTTCCATTAGTTTCTTTTTCCATGGTAAACTGAATACTAGGAAAAACCAGTTCTTAATGTTGGTACTGCTTTTCTTCCTTTTATAGCTAATGTTACAAATAGAATTGAAAAAATCCTAATCAAATATGGCATTAGGACTATTTTTAAACCTACAAGAAAAATTAAAGAACATTTAAGATCACCTAAAGATGTATCAAACCCTTTATCATCTTCCGGAGTGTATAAGTTATCTTGTTCATGTGGAAAAGTATACATCGGGACCACAAAACGTAGCTTTGATACAAGACGCAAAGAACATATGAGATTTTGTAGATTGGGTCAACCAGAGAGGTCTGCTGTGGCTGACCATGCCCTGAATAATCTAAATCATGACATTCAATTTGACAATATGAAAATATTGTCAAGACAAACCCATTATTATGTTCGTTTGCAACGTGAAGCTATTGAAATATATAAACACCCGAATAATTTTAATAGACAAGAAGAAAATCTCCGTTTAAATAGGTTTTGGCATCTTATAATTAAAAAGAGCATAATGATACGCCTTGATTTTAATTTGTTTTCAGCTTTTGGTATGTCTAGGTTTTTGCTGTGTTTTTCCTAGACCTTGAAGCAAATGCTTTATCAATTATATGTTAAATTTCCACAGCACTATAATTTAACATAAGTAGTTGAAATTAAATTGAAATTAAAAATTACAAAGAACGTTCTGCATTGTGCTTTTCATTGTTAATAACACTTCCAATTATTGATAAAGATATCTCTTTGTTAGATTTAACTGGGTTATTTTTGATGTAATGTTTGGATTTGTGAATGCTTCTATCATTTTAAAATTGAAGTTTTTCACAACTTTACACTTACATCATAACTCAATTAAATTTTGTTAAATGTGTTTTTGGCTGGCAAATTTCATTGTTAGCTTTCGTCGTAGAGAGTGTTCTGGTTTGTCATCTTTAAGACAGTTTAACAATATTTAATTTTAATGACCTAGTTATTCTTTACTACAATTTTATAGTTGGCTTATACGTTTCTCAAACTGTTATATTAATAGCAGGCTTATGTTTATGTTTGAATTTTTCAAATTTGACAAAATTGTTTACTACATCTTTAACAATTTTTAACATACATTGCTACTGACGAAGATAACTGTAAGTGTTATCGAAACGTTTAGATTGTATAATTTAAAGTACACCATTAAAAAAAAAAAAATCCCAAAAAGATAAGTATTTTATTATGAGTGTTAATGGTGAAAGTTTACATTTTCACATAGACACGTAGACACATAGACACATAGACACAGACACATAGACACAGACACATAGGCACATAGACACATAGACATATAGACACATAGACACATAGGCACATAGACACATAGACACATAGACACAGACACATAGACACATAGACACATAGACACATAGACACATAGTCACATAGACACACAGACACACAGACACATAGACACACAGACACACAGACACAGACACACATACACACGGACACACGGACACAGACACATAGACATATAGATACGTAGACACGTAGACACGTAGACACATAAACACATAGACACATAGACACGTAGACACGTAGACACGTAGACACGTAGACACATAGACACGTAGACACATAGAGACATAGACACATATACACATAAACACATAGACACATAGACACATAGACACATAGATACATAGACACATAGACACATAGACACATAGACACATAGACACATATACACATATACACATAGACACATAGACACATAGACACATAGACACATAGACACATAGGCACATAGACACATAGACACATAGGCACATAGACACATAGACACATAGACACATAGACACATAGACACATAGACACATAGACACATAGACACATAGACACATAGACACATAGACACATAGACACATAGACACATAGACACAGACACATAGACACAGACACATAGGCACATAGACACATAGACATATAGACACATAGACACATAGGCACATAGACACATAGACACATAGACACAGACACATAGACACATAGACACATAGACACATAGACACATAGACACATAGACACATAGACACATAGACACATAGACACATATACACATAGACACATAGACACATAGACACATAGACACATAGACACATAGACACATAGACACATAGACACATAGACACATAGACACATAGACACATAGACACATAGACGCATAGACACATAGACATACAGGAACACTGGCACACAGATTTAGACACTTGGGCACATAGGCACTCGCGTGCACGCACCACACACACACACACACACACACACACACACACACACACACACACACACACACACACACACACACACACACAGGTACATACACATACACGCACACACACACAGACACACATACACTCACACATACATGCACACACACACACACACACACACACACACACACACACACACACACACAGAGACACGCAGACTTTCAGGCACACAGACACGCGCATCCGCGCGTGCACACCCACGCATGCACTTATGCACGCACTCACGAACGCGCACACGCACACGGACATTGTGACCGATCTAGGCGATACTTTGCCAAACGTTGTAAAATCATTTAATAGGTTGGAAGGTAAAAACAGAATGGTACGTGTTCATTTTAACTTTTTGAATGTTTAGGATTTCTGCTGTATTTTATCTAGTCCTTGAAGTCAATGCTTTACGAATTAATCATTGATGTCCTATTTCTAATCGAATGCATCTCCAATTTTTTGTCTTTTTGAGGTTTTCGTTTGGATCGCTTATAAACGATTAGAATTATGATAGAAGAGACAACGGGGTATAATATTCCAATACACTTAGCATTTGTGGATTATCACAAGACCTTTTACAGCACTCTTTGCAGCAATGGAGTGAACTGGAGATACATCTCTCATTAGAAATATATACTAACAGGCTATCTTTCACATCAAAATACACGACAACCTAACAACTGAGAAGATATGTCTTGAAAAAGGCGCCCAGTAGGGTGACACAATGTCACCTAAGATGTTCATGCTGGTGCTGGAAAACGTATTTAAACAACTAAATTGGGAAAAAAGACCTAAAAGTCGATGGTATTCACTTAAACGAGTTGAGATTTGGTGACGACATAGTCTGGATCAGTACTAATATAGAAGTACTCTATATTATCGTAAAAGAACTAAACCACCAATCACAAAAGGTGGGTATCAGAATGAACTTATATAAAACCAAAATAATGTGCAGCCGACGAAACAATATCACCGTTGGCAACGTACCGCTAGAAACAGTCGATAACTATGAAATCAAATAATGAATCCACCTAACATTGACAGCTTTTAGAAAAATTGAGCTACATACTACGAGATAAAGACATTCCCATGAACTTGAAACGCAAGGTTTATGAAAACCATGAAACAGCTAAGAGTGGGTCTGAAATGACATTCGAACTAGAACCGGGATAACGGACGTGGTGGAACGCGTAGCTAGACTGAAGTGGCGATGGGTCGGTCACGTAGCAAAGCAGGACTCTGAAAGGTGAACACAAATACTATTGAACTGGAGACCACGACTAACCAACAGAAGTGTAGGAAGATTAATGCTAATACCATGTATAGTTTAGATAAAATGTTCGTGTGACAACGCAATATTCTGCACTAGCTGATGTTTCTTTACACGGTAACATTCTTGTAAGAGTATAGTAGTAAAGTAATATAGTCTTTGCTACTTTATAGCATACATTCAACTTCGTTAAACAATTTTAAAATCGAAAGATATCTAAATTAGTTTTTAAATTACACTTTTACAATACATTCTATTGCTTTTAGTGACGTTCTATTATTTTTGTTTTCATTTATGGAGTATCAAGATTAAAATTTTGATAATGGCGATATTTTAATCAAAATAATTAAGCTTGAATCGTAAGGCTAATTCATGCGAACAAATAATAAACGAAAATTCCAAAAGTACCATGTTTTGTAAGGGTACGATTTCCGCATGTTTTGCTTAGGGTTTAAATTTGTTCCCACATTTTTTTACTAAACTATATTTTAGTATCTAAATAGTAGACTCACATACGAAAAATAAATACAGAGTTCACGAGTTTTTACAAAATGTTTGTAATAAAAATAGTTATTTGGAAATTTTTTTAATTTCAGATAAATGCTAGCAAGATGTTAAGTTAAAGGACTCATAGTAAAACTCTCACTTCTCACTAGTCGTCAAGAATCGATATTGGTTGATACAGAAAATAAAATTTCGGGTATATGGGTCGAAAGTCAAATTAGTACTCATTCAATTGAAAATGAAACTTCGACCGTATTGCTTGATAGTCAATTTAATACTCAACTGAACAATGAAAATATATTAACATATCAATTGTTTCTTACTGAAGATAACGAAATCCTTTACAGTTTCTTTATAGGTGGTGATGACCAACTACCTAACAACAATGAAAGTGATGTTATAGTACAATAACGTTAAAGTATGGAAATTGAAAATGAAGTTACTGACTATGAGGGTATATTTACAAAGCAACGAAATCGTGGCGACGCTGATGATATTATATTGTCGAGCCCACAAACTACTAAAAAGACGAGGTAAGAACAGCAATGGGAATAATGGAAAAAAGAAATGGGGGTAGTAAGTCATAATACAGAACGTGCTACCAGTTTGTGGTTCCACCGCTTATCAAAAAGTTTTACGAATAATTTTCTTATTTTGGAAAAACATGGACTAGCAACAGAAATAATCGTAAGTGTGTAATTTGAGCGATTGTTTTGAGAAAAAGCGCAATTCAGAAGATTTACACAAAATCATATTATTTATTCCTTGATAATGTTAAATTTGTAGTATGCTGGAAAATGTTTCTAAATAATCTCGGCTTAAAGGAAACAATGGTAGGACAGTGGTGGACAAACAGTTCAACAGTCATGGTTTGATCACTACTCCGCCTTGTAAACCAGTTAAGAAAAGAACCAATAATGCCCCTAAGTACCTAGTGTTTTAAATAAATTGCTTAAATATCTTCCGAAAATGGAATTCCATTGTTGTAGAAAAGATTTAGACTGGAAGTACTTGGAGACCGATTTCCAATTCAAATATTATGCCTTTTAAGAATACAAAAAATACTGTAATGGAAAAGAGACGCCAAATTCGTCTGATTACCTATATAGTGAAACATTTTCTGATATGAACCTAACTTTGTTTGACCCATGAAAATATCTTTGGATTACTGAAGAGGGATACTTAAAATATAAGGAGATGATAACAGTGTAAGGCAGGGAAAAGACAAGGAGACAGCAACGATTAAAAAATTTACGTTTTTATGATAAATTTAGAAATGTGTCCAATGCATTAAGCTAACCTCTTGTACTAAAAAACAAAATTGGTTGTCTACAATATAACTTTTTAATAATTTAGAACTATAATTATTATTGGCGCAAAGCGGTGTGCTTTGACACATACGGACTGCGTCAGAACAAAAATTACCATTGCATTTTTACCCATAACTTTTGAACGCGTTAACAAAAGTTTTTTTTTTTTTGATCTAGTAAGCTTTGTCAGACGAAATGATACATTTACAGGTTTTTTGTATAATCAATTTTAAGCGCAGAACGTCGACCGAATTGGAATAGAGAAAGATCACTGTGAAAAAAATCTTGAAAATGCGCAGTGGACTTTCAAGGAAATAGCAAAAGAAGTGAAGGTTAACAGTATCTAGTGTCATCAAACGTTATCAAGAAGAGTTTGTCCAGGAAACATGGTTCTGGTAGAAAACAAGGTTTCTATTCTCCCAGGAAGGCTAAGAAGGTTTTTGCCAAGCTCCACCAAAATCCAAACTTGTCAATCAGGAAACTAGCTGATAAAGTCATCACTGCGGAAGCAATAGTAAGAAGCGTCAAGAAAAGTGTGGGCATAAAGTCTTACAAAATTCAAGATATACCAGACAGGTATGCTGAGAGGAACTTGGAAGCCAAAAAGCGAGCAGGAAAGCTGAAATGTGACTTTTCCAGAAAAAAGTGTGTTTGCATAATGGACGATGAAACCTATGTCCTTGCCGATTTTTAGTTTAGTTGCGGTGACAGAAGCCAATCCTTTGTGACGTCCGGGACTATCAACAGCGAGATTTATGTAAAAGCATCCCTTCAGAAGAGAGAACTGCTTTTATAAGAAAGCATAGAGTGTCTACTTTCTTCTGGCCTAACTTGGCCTCTTGTCACTACAGCATGGCGGCCAAATAGTGGTACGAAGAGAACAATGTCGATTTTATCCCAAGACTGAAATGCATCAAAGTCACCAGAACTCCGTCCAATGGAAAGATATTAGGCTCTGTGCAAGAAGCAGTTGAAAGAAGCGAAAACCATGGGAATCTTCAAAAAGAAGTGGAAAACTGCATCGGAAAAGGTTTCAAAAGAAACAATTAAATCCTTAATGGCTGGTATACCAAACAAGATTACCCAGTTCTGTCAAAAAGATTACTAATTTTTTTTTTATTTTTCTGATAATCTTGACCCAAAAACATTTTCTAAACCATTTTGATTTTTTAAATTGGATAAGTTTTTTCTCACACTTGCATCTATAATAATTCGACACCTCGAATTTCAAATGCTCGCTGTCATTAGCAGTAAAACAAAGACGGAATGTTACTCACGAATTCCTAGAGAAAGGTCACACCCAAATGTAATGTAATGCAATTGGTACATTCTTTATTTGAAAGAAAATTGAAAAACAAGAAAATATATCTCTCTACCTTCGGAAGAAATATACGTTACGCACGATTTTTTCATCAATTATTCTAGTAAATAGGTATCTTTGTACGAATCAATTAACTCTGGAAAAAATCGTCAGATCCAAAAGTTATTATAAATATAAAAGAACACAATTACGACGATGGATTTGCTGAACTTTCGCAAAGAAAAAACGGGATTGTGTCATTTGCTGCGAAATGTCCAAAACTACATAATGCTCCAAATGTAAAATATATGACAGAGAAAACAATTCAAAAGTAAACCATTACGCAATAAATGTATAATAATATAAAACCGAATTAAACGGATCTGCTTAAAAAGCAAACACATTAAATAAAAAAAACATTAATTCTTGAATCGGTGGCGCATATTTTACCTTGATTATATATTTTAAAATGTTTACATAACATTCGTTCTAAAGTTCCTAGTACGATATCGAATTCTTTAAGTGTGAAGACGGTTTCAACATATTGGTTTTTCAAATATAGAAACAAAAGAAATTTAAAGAAATTATTAGGTCCTCAGAATGTGCAGGTCAAAATTTTCTGGTAATTAAGCAATTGTCATCAAACTTGTCATGTATACCCATCCTGCTAGAAATATCAATTCCTCAATTCATCCCCATGCAGTTTATTTACAAAGGCGTCAAATGTTTCATTGGAGTTGTTTTGAGGCCCGACAATTCGTGGCATGGACAATCTAACCCAAATACCAATTTTTAGTGGATGTAAGCTAGTTTATTCAAATAATTGAGGATTTTTGGGAGTACACACCTGATAGCTCTGTCTAGTTACCTACCCAGATAATTGAACCAGACTTTATTACTCATAAAGCTTATATTTAACATATCGAATTGTTATTGAACGATTGACAGTAATTTCTCTTACTCTCATAATTAGGTGCATGCACTTGTTGCACCACGGTCACTTTATAGGGGTGTAAGTGCAGATTTTTGGTTAAAACTCTTTCCACTGTTTAATGCCCTTTACTAATTTTTGACTAATTTATAACGTATCAGACTGAACACTTGATAGTAGTATAGGGCCACCCCTCCTACTTTTTTGTAACGTCATGTATAAAACACGTAACGACAGAAGCCGAAATGAGGAATGTGGACAATTTATTGGACGATATCAAACCGATTATTATAAATGTTAGCAATGCTAGTGATACTGATACTGTTAGCGATATTGATAGCAGTGACCACAATGAATAACAGAAAATATTTGTTTAAGAATGTAAAATACGTTAAAAATGCCTTGTATGTGTAGAACAAAATTTGTATTAAGTCCTTAGTGTAAATAAATATTATATGTGTAACTAAAAATATTCGCTGTTTTTGTATTACAAATATATGTATTTTTTTAAGTTGTTTTTATTATTGTAAATAAAATGAGTGTAATTATAAATATTGTTTTAATTTGTTGGAATACCGCTGACAAAAATGTGGCTAGTAAAGGAAAAGGCATTACTCAACTTTTTAAGCTATCAGGAATACAAAAGCAGGATTTATTCATAATTGACTTATTTATAAACACTTTGGTGCGAATTTGCCACCATCTAGTAGTGTATGGATTAATGAATATTTTCTGTAATAGATGTGGCCACCTAGCGGTATACTTCTAGGACTAATTAGGGTTTGTTTGTGGCGTCATCTTGTGGTGTATGGACTAATAATTGTTTTCTGTAATAGAGGTTGATCGTGTTCGTCTCTCTCTCTCTCTCTCTCACTCTCTCTCTCTCTGTCTCTCTCTCTCTCTCTCTCTCTCTCTCTGTCTCTCTCGTCTCCCTCGAAGGAAGGTTTTAGATTTATAAAATAGGTTCGAACGTCCGTTAGGAAAACAAGACTATTAATTAAAAAAATTCTACAACCATGATTCGTCGCTATCATCTTGGATTTGAGATACATACACCACATCCACTTCATCGTTTTCATCATCACCTTGAACGGTTATATTGTAATAGTTTATTAACAGGTCAGTAAAATCTCTAATGTGGCTCATAAACAAGAGAAAACAGTGTAATAATGCTCACTCGATGGTGGTTACACTTTAACGAGCGAGCGAAACGCGAGAAACGAGAATATTTCCGGCCTTGGGTCTTGTGCGCGGGTGCACCTGTCAATGTTCGCATAGGATCGATTATCTTCGGAGAAGTTTGGAGTTGGGGTCGCCGAAACAGACTTTCAGGCGTCTTAGCAGAAATACCTTTGCCAAAAAAAAGAGCTTAGATTTATAAACATGCCCTTAGAAAGGATATTAGGCGTGGTGAGAAATTTACTCGAAACAGGTTCATTGTGAGTAACATTTTTGAGTTATGGCAGGCAGTCGGATCTTTTTTGCAATATGCGAAATCTAAGTAAATATATAATGACGGGTATAATTATATACAGACGGTTATCATTGTACTTAGCAAGTAGGCAAGATGGCGCTGGGCTGGAGCTCTGAAATTAAAAACTGCAAGTTCCGTAATCGACGTATTTTCGGTTATTTTTCACATAGGTAAAATTTTGCGATGCCATACTTTCTACTGATCCTTCCTCCGAATGTAACCAAGCATATCCGAACGCATATCCACTAATTAGATTACATTTTATTTTTAAAAGCAGATTTGCTTGTTTGTGATGGCATCTAGTGGAGTATTTTTAAACTAGCGAATGTTCTTCTGTGATAGAAGCAGATCGTGCCCGGCTCTCTGGTCTCTCTTATCTTTTACATCTCTCTCGCCTCTCTGGTCTCCCCCCTCTCTATCTCTCTCTCTCGTCTATCTCTCTCTCTCGTCTATCTCGCCTCTCTGGTCTCTCTAGTCCCTCTCGGGCCGCACGCGAGCATTGATCTAACCTACACCGCGCATTTATTATTATTAATCTAATCTAATATTGTACGTGTATTGACCTAACCTAACCTAAAAATTTCGAGAGAGAGACGAGAGGACGGTGACCCTAACATTCTTGTTAGAATACAAAAATTCACAAGGTCAACTCCAAGGTCGAGCAGAAGGCCAGGCCTGAGGTCAGCCTTAAGGTGTAAATACTCAATCAATGCTTACTCCATAGTCTTGCCCTGGGAAAAAACCAAGGTCAAATGACGTCCTTCACGTAGGCGGCAAGGTCAAACCGAGGGTAGCCACGTGGGTGGCCTTGGGAATTCGCAAGGCCAAATGACGTTCTCCACGTGGGCGTCAATGTCAAAATATGTCCTCCACGTGGGTACTACTAGTAAACTATAAAAAAAATAGTTTTCTTACAAAAGTATCAGACACCCAAAGTTTAATGTAAAAGTGTATGGTGATGTCACACTTATTAAATAATAAATCTGATTACAAAGTTTATTCCAAAACATTAGCCGTCGAAGTTTGTTTTTTTTTTCATTTATTAAAAAAAACCTTAGATTTACTGCATTGTATTTGTGAAAAATATATAAGTCGATTCGCGATCTTTTCTATCAAAATGGAGAATGGATAATTAATTTTTTTAAATTAAATATAGGAGCAAGATTTTTGTTGTCCTTCGTTGTAACTCTTTAGTGTTAAAGGTTGTTTATAGCTACTACAGAATTGATAATCCTTTCTACCGAGAATTTCGTTATAGTAGAATCATATGTAACTGACCGTCGAGAAGCCCCTTTTATTTCAAGACCCACTTTCGCCGGCGCTGGGTAAACGTATTATCATTGTTTATGTTTCATCACCCTGTAAGTAATAATACCACAGGTATTATATACCTATTGTGATAATATACTTATAAGTGTAAGATATAACTGATAAAAGATATAATTTACTAATAGTTTATGTTCGTACATACTCTAGATCCAAACAAAAAAATTATTAAGATGCAAAAACTTATTGAAATTAAAAAAAGAGAAGGAATATGCACGATTAGCAGTTTGTGTATTATTTTTTAAAAACGCAAGGAATAATTAGAATTTTTTATATTTCAGAATTTATAAAACTTTAATTTTAAAAGTTTGAAAATAGCATGTACAGATAACATCAAATATTTAAGTGTAAAAGAATATTAAATAAGGAATATGCATCAATACATTTATATAAGTTATATTAAATTAAAAAATATTGTAAATATTACTATTAACATAAATAAATAAATAATTTTGTGAGATTATTTTGATGCACAGGGTATATCCAGTCTTGTGTTGTGCGTAGGATGTATTTTTGATAATATATGAACGTGTGTTTGCACGAGAATTTTGTTGTGTGCACATAATGTAAGTTGGTGTAAATGTTACCCCACTGTAATTGAGTTGAAAGTATTAAATTTGAATGAGAAATAATGTTTTCGTAAAACCACTATATAGATAATAATGAATACTATTGTATTTGCCTACTGTATTTTAAGGAATCCGGAGTTTAAAATTGCGTTCGCTGACTTGTAGCCCTTTTTCTAACTTGCGTGCCGACAAAGACATATGATATTCAAACTCCTCTGGGATAGGTTGTTTTTTTTTCTTGCTTATAGTATTTCCGAACAGGCTAAGATTTGCCCAACGTGCTAAAGCACTCAGGAAAACTGGGAGGGTTTAGGGATATTGTTGGGCTGCCGAGAATGTTTATGAATGGCTGCCTTAAATTGACTTAAGTCAAAGATTGAAGGAAAACAGGAACTGGGTAGTGCATTCCACAATTTGGTCGCCGTGTGGAAAAAAGTAGATTGAGCCCGTTTCGTGTGACACGATGGAATTTTGAATGCGTAATTATGGTGTGAATGGGCAAATGGAGTGTTCCTAGCGAAGATGGCATGCGAAGGTATTAAGAAGTGTATTTCGGAGGCGGTAATAGCGATGGAGCAAGGAAAGAACCGAAACTATCCTTCCATGCTCAAGAGGCTGTAGGTCAGAAGTCAAAGACGAGTCATTTATAAGCCTCTTAGCTCTTTTTTGGATGCGGTTTACCATATCAAGGGCGTATTGGGGAGCACTGGCCCAGAAGTGGGAATTGTATTCCAGATGAGGTCGAATTTGAGTCTTATACAGTAAAAGGACTTGTTGCGATGTGAAGTACTGTTTAGATCTGAATAGAAAGCTCAGTTTACGGGCAGCTGTTTTGCTGGCTGACAAAAGGTGGTCAATTCATGAAAGGTTCGATGATACGGACATCCCTAACATAGAGATAGAGTTTGAAAACCTGAGTTCTAAGCCATTCATATTTACAGCAGGAAATGATCGGTCTTTCTTGGCGGACACAAGGCAACACCGCGTTTTGTCGGCGTTGAACGTGCGTAGATTATTCCTTCCCCATTCAAGGACACGTTCTAAGTCATTGTTGATTGAGGCTGCCATTTTCACCTTAACATCCTGTCTAGACTCATTGTTGTGGGAAAACTGAGAAGAACTACAATGTAGAGTGCTGTCATCTGCAAAACAATGGATCGGGTTAGTTGTTGAGGAAATGAGGTCATGTATGTACAGCGGGAAAAGTGTGGGAGCTATCACTGATCCTTGGGATTAATAGTAGTTTCCTCCGAAAAGAAGCCATAGACGACAACGCGTATACGTCTTTTGTCAAGAAAACTGGATATTCAATTGATGAGCGAATCGGATAAGTCGAACGAAGTGCGCTTGGCAAGTAGACACTTGTGTCAAACCTGGTAAAAAGCTTTTGAAATATCTAAAGCTACTACGACTGTTTCACCGGACTTCTCTAATGTGTTATTCCAAAGTTGGGTGACCTATGAAAGAAGATCACCTGTTGAGCGACTCTGTCTGAACCCATACTGGTGGTCGTTTAAGAGTTTATTGGACTCGAAGAGCGAAAGTAGTTGGTGTTTGATGACTTTCTCCATGATTTTCGACAGATTGGAAGTGATAGCTATTGGTCGATAGTTTTAGGGATCGGTTTTGTCGCCCTTTTTAGGAATATGCTGGACATTTGCCAACTTCCATGACGAGGGAAACTCTCCAGATGACATGCAGATCGAAAAGGGTTTGGACAATACAGGTACTAATTCGGGATAGCATTTTTTAAGGATGATAGCTGGAATACCGTCAGGGCCAGTCGCCTTGCTTGAGTCAAGTTCATTGATAATTGATTCCAGGAGCTTGTAACGAAATTGGATTGGTTTAATAGCGTAGGGGGTAGATTTGGGTGACCGCACATTTTTACCAGAATCATTGAGACATGAACTTGATGCAAAGTAATCGACAAGTAGTATGGCTTTTTCAGCAGGATCAGATACTACACCTCCGTCGCGAGACGGCATGGGAGGAAAGGAAGATGTACTAAAGTTTTTACTTTAGCTAATGACCAAAATTTACGACCACCCAAAGGACATGAGACTAATTATTTGCATTTACCTCCTTCACACATCTTTTTGGCCTTTGGTATAGAGTTTATGCTTTTGCGATAATGCATCAGTGCGAGCCCTATTAATCCAGGGTTGGGAACGGGCATGACCTACACGATAAAGTTTTTTGGGAATGTATAACTCCATACCCATCAGGATAACTTCAGTTATTGAAAGAGCTATGTTTGAAGAGGAGGACCATTTAAAGTAATACTTCTAGGTCAAACTAACAAATTAATAGGGTGGTACTATGTTTATACTAGAGAACGTTAAAGGGTTAAAGCAATGCTCACGCCAGGGGAAGATTGCAAAAAAATCTCGCAGTTCGCTCCAGTTAGCTGATTTAAAACACCACATAGTTCTATCTGTTTTTCGAGTAACGGTGGGATTGGGTACAGAGGAAGTTATTTCGATTAGGCAGTGGTCTGATTGATCAAGTGGGGAAAGGACTCTTGTTTTATAGACAAGTGGGTTAGTTGTAAGGAATAGGTCCAGGAGATGTGGAGTACGGTTAGGGTTGTCAGGGATTCTGGTTGGTTCGGAAATGATTTGTGTGAGATTACAGGATACAGCAAATGCTTCTGTACTATTACTTGCGGGATTAGTAGTTGATGAAAAATGAAGCGAATTGGAATTGTGGGCATTAAAATCTCCCAAAACTGAAATATCGCAAGATGGAAACCGTGATAAGAGGTAGTCTATTTTTAGACTAAGGTAATCAAAAAGATCTTGGAAGTTGTTATCATTGGGAGACCTATACAAACAACAGTAGAATTTTACAAATTGGGGCCCAGAATGTTTGAACCAAATCGCGCCAAATTTGTTGTTTTCTAAAGTGGACATCCTCTTACAACCTACGTTGTCCTTGGTATACGCACATACTCCGCCTTTAAGGCGAAAGTTAGAGTGGAGGTTGCATCTGGGAAGTTGCAAGTCAGGCGAATCAGTGCTTCCAGGGGAGACTTGTGTTTCTGATATAAACAGAATGTCCGGTTGCACTTGTTCAAGGTGTTGGTGAACGGCATTAAGATTCGACCTGATACCACGTATGTTGCAGTAATGAATCCGGATGTTGGTACTTTCGATGACCGAGGTGCTGCCGTCTCGGGCATCCGAATGGGGCAGAATTGTATTCTTGGCAGATCTTGTTCTTCTTAGTCTTGATTTTGGCATTGACGAATTTTTGTCCCCCCCCCCAGAGTCCTTGGGACGGATCGATGAATCGATGTGAGAGTGTGGGCGTCTCACCCTACTTACCTGGGGTATAGCGTCTGTTTTAGAACTCGTCATTTTAAGGGTTTAGCCGGTAAAACGCCACGCTTGGTAGGTGCGTGTTCACGAGTATATAAGGAATAAAAGAAAAAGTGACCGGAAGCCCTTACCGAGCTCAGGGTCAATTAATTACAATTAAGATCAAATATAGTAACAATGGTAGAGTTTGATTACATTTCAAATTTGCTGTCAAAGAAAAACAATATAAAATATGAAACACATTGTTAGAATTAAGCTTAGAATTTAACATAGTACCAAATACAAAACAGCAATTATAGATATTATTTACGCGACTTTTTTTTATTTAATTAACCATTTCACACATTACAAAAATTCTACTGTTTTGATTATTATTATTTTCGTTTATTATCAATATTCAAACCGACAAAAATCTATTCAAAAGCATCTTACTTCGTATTTAAATTAAATTAGATTGTTCCGTACGCGACGCGCCTTCATTTATTTGAGAAAAGACAAAGTATTTGATTTAGAATTCCGATTACAAATTAGAGCTAGTTATTTGTCAATTTTATCTATTCATATGCTTTTCTTTTATACTTTGGAGGACGGATTTGAGTCAGTTATTCATTTAATCTAATAGAATGATTCTTACGACAATGCTTACGCCTAGGTTTGTTATAGAAAGGCGTTTATTAAATACAAAGCTGTGCATTTTTATGAATCACATCTGGTCTATTTTTCCTACAGTATTAATGACTGATTCATAGTCCCCGGTGGTGTGGGATAAAATAAGTCAGTTCATCTGCTCTCTACAATTCATTGTTATTGCAAAAATGTTTATCTGTTTGAGTTCTAGACAAAAGGATGGTATCTGCCCATTAAATTTACTTTACAATTCTACGAGTTTAAAGATCACATCTGGCATGAGTTTAAAAGAGCCGTATTTTTTCGTAGAAGTACGATACTTTAGCAATCCCAAATGTTATTTACGCGCCTTTTTTACACGTTACAAAAATTCTACGTGTTAGATTATTATGGTCTTTACCCATTATTAACATTCAAACCGCTGGGTATAAAAATCTGTTCAAAACTCACCCTTACCGCACAGAATCTTTATTGATTTAGAAATTGACATTTTAATCACTAATCGAAGGTAGAGGTAGAGCCACCCCAAACACTCGTGCTCAGAGTTATACTTAGAAAGGGCAGTTGCGCGTAAGTATTTTGTAAGGACCTATGCTAAATTTTTATTTGTAAGTAATTAGCATATATATATATATATATATATATAATGTTGTGTATATGTTGTATTGCAAAAACCCTTTTTACAATTAATGTGAGTTGGAAATTGGTATTAAACTTTTCCAAAATTTAAGAAATGTTTAAACAGATTTGTAATAAACAGTAATCGTCGAATTACATAAGTATTGCGTATAAAACCCGCGGGATAGAAAATAAACCTTTAAAGAGAACATTTATGTAATTAAAGGTACATTTTAAACTGAAGTTGACAATATTGGTAATAATATTGAGGTAAACATACGTGTGTTTATTAACAGCATTGAATCGACCGTTTATAGATAATTAAGCATTCAGTCATCAAGCGTAATTAAACTATTAAACTATTCTGTGACAAACATTTAAGATGACATTTAGTAAATCAAATTGCCCAATTTTTACACGCCTTGAAAGGGTGCAAATGACATTTGAGTCAGAGCTTATGGTGCGACGACTAGTGTTAAGATTTCGTGAAGACTTGCGATTAGTGCTGGGGCAGCCAACCCCATTGGATAGGACATTACACCGGATAAGGGAGTGCGTTATATATATATATATATATATATATATATATATATCTGTAAGAATAATTTTCGACATTTGAATGGTGGGCGTTTGATTATCTTTAGAGATGTCATTCGTTTATATTGTAAATTCTACTTAGACATTAAGGATATTCAATCCCCATTATCTGTTATTATAAGTTTCGATTATAAGATTTATTAGAAACCATAATCTGTAAGAATTTTTTTTGTATGTATTGCTTTACGGAAGCAACGTATGCAAATATGCTTGAAAGATTTGCTTAATAGAGTACGTTTAGTTAACTTGTTCTTTTCTTTGGACTTTCTCCATAATTTTATTGTAAGATTTCATTAAAGTGATGGTACAATCGAAAGTTTGAAAAAGAACCAACATTATATTATTAAATTTCTGTTTGTGTGTGAAGTTACATAAAAGATTACACAGTTTAAAAATAATAAAAGCTTTTGACATTTTGGATATATGATTGATCTGAAAATTATATACTTTGAGTCCGATCGATTACAAAGTTTAATTGGTTTGCATTCGTTAAGAGTACACAATACTGGTCACGATTTATTTATTAAGCCGAAGTTTCAGATTTGAATCATACTTGTGAACGTTTAAATACGGTTTAAAGATAAAGAATTGTAAAGGTTTTTGTGGTTAAAAATCATATTGATTTATTTCAGAATTTTTATGACAGGTATATATAATGTTCCATATTTATACGAGGCTAAATTTTATGAATATACAGGGTGTGATCAATAAGTTTACGATAATCTATGTTTCAAAATTTTCTGAAGCTTTGGATAATTTTATTTTTAATAATATTAATTGAACTTAAAAGTTTTCAAAACAAAATTGACGTGTATTAAGATTACTGTGATGAAATTTAACGTGCTCTTTTAAAGTGAAAGGGCGTTGTCCGCCCATTTCCACTGCAACCCGCTTACCTTGGTAAGCCTTCACGACACCTAGTGTGGTTTGATCGTACAACAATACCACAGACTAAAGAAATCTGAGCTTACACCGTCCCCGTATATTTTGTATCCAAAAATTGGCGTACGTCTCCGCAAAGTAATTCAAACTTTTATCTAAAATTTCTCCGAAATAACTTGTTTTGCATTTTTTAAAATCTAAAACGATCTACAAATTGTAGTCAATCCGTCTTAATGAATATTGCGATAACTAATAGATATCGAATCAAACCCTATCTTAATTTTTTTCAAAATAAAACTTGCCATTGATAACACCAGATTTAGCATCTGCCAAAATGTAATGTAATAATTTTTAAATTGAAATGCGTTATTTATTCTTTCCATTTACCGGGCTGTAAAACATTACGTAAACGACATTTGTGTATGTGTTGTATTCATGTACGTTGCATGTAAGTACCAATTTAGTTGAAGAAACGATAAACCGCATTGCGTGGATGGTCAAGTTGGCCATTTGATAATCTTAAGGCATCGGTCATGATTTGGGACCACAGATTTGGGGCTGAAGTCACCCGGAAATTTTATTTTTGCGCCAATTTCGTTGGAGAAATGGCAAAACGCATTGTCTCAATGGGGAAAAACGAAATATTATGGGTTTAGAGCGTTTGCCATCTTGCCCAACCAAAGTAATCCAAGAACTTTTTCGGTATACCAATTTCAATGGAAAACGGTCCAACGAATTTCCTCAATTAACTAGAACTAAGCTTTATCATTTTAATATAAAAATGGCGAAACGCAACCAATGTTGCCCAAGAACTTTATCTGCCCACCAATCTCGTTAGGAAAACAGCTCAACGTACACTACCTCGATGAGCTATAGCTGATTTCTCTGGTTTTACGATGTCGACCATTATTTGGCACTAAAGATGCTCAAAAAGTTTATAAACTAATTTAGTTGGTAAAAAAACTCATTTCCGGGATGAGCAAAAACGAAATGTTGTAGTTTTTGACTATTTCCCATTATTTAGGACCGAATGTGTGCAACAATTTGATTTAACCACTAATTTCGTTGGAGAAACAATAAAAACACATTGGACGGGCGAGCTCGTAATTTGATGGTTATAGGGCATAAGCTACGCGTTCGAGCCATACATACTCGAAAGGTTTTATTTATTCACTAATTTTCCTGGAAAAACAATTAAACGCATAGCCTGAATGGGTAAGAAACAAATTTTATGGTTCTAAATACTGATCACAATCTAGGGCCAAAGATTCCCGAAAACTTTTTCAATTCACCAATTACCTTGGGAAATCCGCCAAAACGCATTGCATCTGTGAGCAAGAAATAAGTGTTATATATTTATGGGGGTCGATCATTATTTGGGATCAAAGACGCCCAAAAACTTTGTTTTGAAAACAAATTTCATTGAAAAAATGGCCAATCGCACTGCCTCGATGGTAAAAATAAAACTTTATAGTTTTAGAGCGTTAACTGTTTTTTTGGGCCAAATATGTGCAACAATTCTATTTATGCACTAATTGGAGAAACAACAAACCACATTGCATGAGTGAACAATGGATTTAGGGTATAGGTCATGGTTTGAGACCAAAGAAGCCCAAAATATTTTTTAATTCGCCAATTTCCTTAGGAAAACGGTTAAACGTATTTCCTTATTATTCACAAGTTTCCTTCGAAAAACAGCACAAGGTATATCCTCAGTGGACATGAATTGAATTTTATGGTATTAGGGAGTTGGTAACATTTGGAACCCAAACCCCCAAACATTTTATTTATAGACCAATTCCGTTGGAGAAACAGCTAAATGCATTACTTCGGTGAGCTAGAGAATTATTTTCAACCAAAAATTCCTAAATACTTTATAAAAAATAATTTAATTGAGAAAATGGCCAAAATTGTCATTATCTGGGGTCAAATATGTGCATAAATTTTTAGTAATGCACTAATCTTGTTAGAAAAACAACAAAACATATGGATGGGCAAGTATGCACTTTCATGGTCTTAGAGCATAGACTTCAGACTAAAATTGCTAAAAAAGTTTATTTACTACTTTCCCTTGTAAAACGATTAAACGTATTGCTTTGATGTATAAAAGTTAAATTTTGTGATTTCAGGGCGTTAGCCATTAAGTAGGGCTAAGGCTTACACAAAGCTTTATTTATACTCCAATTTTATTGAGAAAGCTTTCAAACGTACTGTCTCAATAAGAATGAACGACATTTTATGGTTTTAGGGCGCTGGATTTGTTACCAGAGTTGTCGTCCCAACTTTATTTATTCACCAATTTCGTTAGAAAAACGCACTATCTTAGTGTCCAACAATTCAGCATAAGCTGACAACCATTCGCACTTAAGGAGCTCAAAAACTTTTCTGTTACAGCATTGATATAGTATATATCCGATAAAGGCTCTCCTCAGTGTAATCACACTTCTCGTTCGTATATTTATACATTATCACTTACACTTTATTTCCCAATGGGTTTTACTGCATGTACAAGAGGATACTTCAGATTGTTTATGTGTAACTAATTGTTTCAAAATTTTACGAAAATATAAATTTTCACGATTATCATACATAATTAAAATACTTATCTTTTGGGTAATTAAATTGCGTATTCTCTTTATTTATCGTGTATTTAAGCTTAACGTTTCGACAACAATTACAATTATCGTCCTCAGTAAATGGTAATATATTTAAGAATTACTTGAGATACCACAAATTTATGAAAACGCAAATATATGCCTGCTATTAATGTAACAGTTTGATAAACGTAAACTAAATCAGGTATAATTTTCGAATGTAAAAGTGTTGACCGCTTAGATAGAGAATCTGCCTGTATAAAACGGTAGGGTAGAAAATGATTATTATTTCACCTAATATTTAGACCTTAATGTTTTTTGCAGCAGCAAATTTTTTGAAATATTTGTAAGCACATTAATTAACACGATGTTGACAGCTTATTGCAGTTTCCAATTCATATAAAATGAAATTGTATAACTGTTTAATAATAATAATAATAATAATAATAATAATAATAATAATAATAATAGTAATAATAATAATAATAACTGCGTTCGATAAAAACAGTTTTATTATATAGGTGATCTTTTAAATGTATGCTGTACATAACAAAACATCGTTTTATATAAATTCATATAAGTTGGCTCTAAGTAGTCTGCGAAAGGGAAAGGTAAATACGAGTTGCAGTAAGGTGATAGAGATAATTAGGTTTGTATATTTACATTCTACAAATTACTTAGTGATGATGGGAGAAACCAATAGCCAGTTTTACATAAACTATTCATAAGTAAAAACACAAAACGGGTTTAGTAAACGGTATAAAATATTTCAATATTTAGTTTAGTTCTCCAACACAGTTATTATTAGAACAGCCGAAAGAAAAATACATCTGAAGGTATGCGTATTATTTTTAATATATATTTTACTTGATATTATTCATAAAAATGCCAATAAAGATTTTAATGTGTTATTATCCTTATAGGAGATGGACGTCATAAAACCAACCAACTCTGCATCAGCTATTATTCTAATCGATCTCTACACATTTGATTAGTTAATTAGATAAAGTTGTGTGTTACGCTATTTTTTAATAACTTAATTAATAGCATTGTGCGGAACCTATTTGTTGGTTTTAAACTTCGTAGTTATTATTCGCATATAATAATAAACCGTTAAAACCTTTTGTCTTTTATTTTCGTTAGAGCAATTTTTTGGTATTTTTGAACTGTGGCTGATTTTGAGCAAGTAAGCTGTAATTAATTAAATCAAATCAGTATGTTTTGAACTGTAAGCTGGTTTTCTTAACTAAGGTAGGTTTTATTGAGATTGATTTAGTTGATTGATTGATTGAGATTAATCTGCTTGATTGATTTGATTGAGCATGATTTGTTTGGTTGAGATTGATATGCCTAGTTAATTTGATCTGATTGATTGATTTGTTTGTTTGAGAAAGAGCCGAGAGAGAGGCGTACATGGTCAACTTGTATTGCAGAAAATGTTTATTAGTCCATACACCAGTAGATGGCGCCACAATAATCCCTAATTAGTCCTACCGCTAGGTGACGCTACCTTTATTACAGAAAAAATATTCATTAGTCCATATACCACAAGATGATCATACAAATAAATTCAAGTTGCGCAACAAGGGGGCCACAACAAGAGGGCGCAGACCTAACACAAGTTCTTATAGCTGTCTTACAAGTTAGTATTAGAGCCCGCTTATTTCAAATTTCCCACCGTAACCATTTCAGAGCCTTAAGCCTCCAATCAGAGCTCAGAAGCTGGGTAGGGCTAAGAACCAATCAGAAACTAATCAAGTGAAAGGGGCTGTCCTTAGGACCTTCATTCAGAAAATTGTGTGCTCACGCATTTGCCTACCTTCTAGGGGCTCATCCGCCAAAAAGGCTCTTAATACAACCAAATTAGGGTGAAAATTTCACCAAGGGACTGAAAATGGTCTCAGAAAAGAAGCCGCCAAAAAAATGACCGACAAAAATACGCCTCCCTCGTGGACGAGTAAAAAAGTAGAGGGGAAGGTGCCCCAGTGCGCGGGGCTTGTGACGTAAAAAAGTGAAAGTTAAAGTGCCGGTGTTCTACTATTGTGATTGTTACTGTACAGTGAAAACATATTACGTTTAAAACACAACTTAGACATACCAACAGCTAAAATTAAGACGTACCGTTGTGCTTTTTTTAAATTGCAAAATACCGAAACCTATTTAAACGCAGATTTTTTCAGCTTATTGAAGTTATTAGGATGTTTATGTATCTCAAAAGCTGAGTTGTAAGCGAACATCATAATGAGTGTGTATTACAATATTTCTATATTATCAATTTAGATGTCACGATTTCAATGATTTAAAGCATGCTCATTTACTGCAGCATTCTCTGGTTGACCTAATTTACAAAATCGTATATGTTCTTTACAACGTATTATATATTGATCATAGTGATGTTATGTAGTGTAGCTATTGTGTAAACGTCCTCATTGCCAAAATTGCGCCACCTTTCAGTTCAGGGCAGGAAATGCCACTGTCAGGTTGATTTTTTGTAATGTCATACCCGAAAACCTGTTATGTTTGCTTCTGTGAGATTCAAACCGCTGCTGTCGTTAGGTAGCATTGCTTGAAAACTCGCTTCTCTACCGCACTAAAACCTGTTAATGCTATGTTGACACTATAGTTTTGGTAATTATTATATCCTAAGTTACTTTAATTTTATTTCTTTCGAACACTACTTAGTACTACTAATTAACGTCTTGACTCAGCCAAGAATTGCTTGGTTGACCGTGAAAGGTAGAATCCTTCACACCTTGAAAAGTCCACTTAATACCCCCGAGAATTGATTTATAAGAATTAACACCTTACCTCAGCCAAGAATTGCTGTGTGACCTTGAGGAATATACGTAGGCAATGTGTATGATGGCCTTGAGCAAAACAACTTTGACCTTGAAGCGTCGGTTGAATTGCTTGAACATCGCCTTTGTTCTGGAAAATTGATCTATTTTCAGGAATTATGACCTTAACTCGGCCAGAACAATGGAACGACTTTATTCTTTTTTCAGAGGTGTGACCTTGAAATGAGGGTAAACGGTTACCTGTGTTGGGTGACGGCTCCCCTGTTTTGGGAAACTGCTATCTGTCTTTGGGAACCAGATCCGGTTCTTAGGAAAACTACCTTGGTGGTTTAGGACAGTAGTATGAGCCCACGTAAGCATAATCCTTTTATTACAATTTAGTCAATACAAGAACTATGAATCACATTTGACCTTGAGGTGTATGAAATATCCTGCACAAAGCCAGGAGCTTGTTTTTGACATGAACCACGAGGTCAATGAACTTTGCTGAAGGACGTAACCTTGAAACCGATGACCTTGAAAAGTTCAATGAACTTTGACTATTAACATAGACAATAATCTGTAATAGAATACCCCAGCAGGTGACCTTAAGAATAACTGTAATAACTAACTCCTATATACCAATTGTTAACTGTGACTGCTCGTGATATTGAAGAGCATCCAATAATCCCATGCACCTACAGCGAACTTAAAAAGTCTATTTAATACCCCCGACTTTGTAACTTGTAATAAATGAATTAACACCACGACTCGATCAAAAATTGCTTGTGACTTTGAGCACTGTGGAGTAGTTCACCTTTGGCCTATGTAAAACCCAGACACATGCAATTTGAGGGACCTACTTCAGAGGTAAATGAACTAATTGCGTGACCTTGAGCATTTCCTTCCACGTGGTCTTGAAATTTTCCGCCAAATTAACCCATGACTTGGTGCCCTTGAACGTGTGCTTCACCTAGAAAACCGTTGACTTCGAGGTAGGGAATTTGAGCTCCCATACCTTGAAGAATGTACGCAGACAGCGTGGGCCTTTTGAAAACCTTCACATAGGTAATGTGACTGTGTACGCAGGTAATGTGTACGATGATCCTGAAGAATAGGTAGGCAATGTGAGCGGCCTTGAAAAATATATTTCGATCCAAGTAATGTGTACGACGACCTTGACCTTAAACACCATTGACCTTGATGTAGACAATATGTATGGGAGCGTCAAGAACCTTGACCTTGAATACTAGTCTCCAAACTTTTCTAGTGCTTTTTCAAATCTGGTTACTTCAATGACCTTGACCTTGAGGAATACACTTCGATGCAGGTAATGTATACGATGACCTTGCCCTTTAAAAACCATGTACTTAGACGTAGCAAATGTGTACGTGAGTTGACCTTAAGCAAGAACACTCGTAGAGAAAGTATAGTAGAAAAGTGGCCCAGAATCGCCTTTGTATATCTACTAACGCGCATAAGGTGTTGGCTGAAAATAAATCACATGTATTAAAGACAAATAAAAATAATAGCTAAAAAATTGCTTCCTTCAAAATTTCATAAAAGGAACATTTTTTATGACAATTATACGTTATAACATTTATGCTCAATGTAACCATCAAATTTTTAAGCTGGTACCAGGTACCGGATGGAAGGAAACCACAATCTTTCTTGGTTTGTTCATTGCTTAAGTCCTACGTTTGTCTGACACCTTTCGCTTTTTGAGTTTATGCGACAGATCTTCGCTTATAAGTAATCAAAACGGTGTGATAAATTAATTTTTGTAGACATTAAGGATCCTACATTATTTTTGAGTTATTTAAGAGTGTTATCCTAATTAGATGTCGGTTCACGGTAGGTACAAGGTACGTTAATACGTTTGAAAGGGAATTATAAGCAAGTGCAATATGCAGTAGATAATGCAGTTCAATCGAAGTGTGATCAGTATATTACAATTACAGAAGATACTGGTAGGTTCAAAAAAAGATCTAGTTAAGAAAAATTAATTAAAATGAATTCCAAAAAAAACTGATTGGCACGTATATAGATTAGCACCGGGCACGACACCTGAACAACTAAAAAAAATTTTACAACCAAATTTCCCGGAAGCACAATTTTAACATCCCGTAATGCTGAATTGTATGCCTTGTTTAAGGTATCAGTTAGTTTAGAAAACTATCAAAAAGCAATGGATCCAAAGATTTGGCCCGACTATGTATGCATCAACCGTTGTTTATACAGATCTTTTTTCGAAGAAAAAAGGACGCCATAATACATGATGTTCAGTGTATAAGCGAAAAAACACAAAAAAAACAAAAAAAAACATTGGTCTTTCTGACCACTATGGGCAATTGATATTAACAAATAAAGTTAACAAGATTTCAAAAGAAATTGTTCATAGAGAAAGTTTACAAATTATTCTATAAATAAATTTAAAAAATCATTATCGGTTATTAACTGGCAAAATGTTAAATTGAAGTACATTGATATTAATAAAAGGGCAACTTTTTTTTTAAGTGCATTAAGTCACTTGGTTAATAAGTACTTTCTCAATAAGTGGTTCAATAATGATTTTAAACGTTATAACAAATAAAAAATTAGGGTATGTTGATTGGAATATTAAAAAAGGCCAGGTTGCACCACGGTCTAGCTCAGCAAGGTACACTACTCACAAAACTTACAGATGAGAACTTTTTTTAACAGCTGTGAGGGAGGCAGAGATGTGTCCATAGATATAATCAGTAATGCATTTGTTTATTTGTTCTTGTTGGACCCCAGTCAATTTTATAGGATTATAATTAAAATACAACAAAATTTGAGAAAGTTGTACATTAATACCACAGGGAATCTGAATAACACTAAACAGCTGTATTTATATGTATATTTAAGAAACCACAATGTCTGATTAATTTCATTATAAAATAACTAAAACGATATTTCTCGTAGAGCGTTACGATATTGAATTATTTCTAATTTAACACTAACTACATAAGCATATAACCTATCTTTACTTAAAATTCAAAGTGCAATATGATAACACTGTATTTAATAATAAAACGTATGCTTGACCTATGTCAATAAATATTACTTACAGCGCTATAGGTTACAAGCTCAAATGTTTTTATCTTAGAAACCGAACTCAGCTGTTTATATTGTGTATAACCGTATCAAAACATCACTATATTGACTTGTTATTTCCTTAAACGTATTAAAAGGATAGTACTTACATGTACTCAAAATAAATATATTAACTTCGTCTTAATACAAACTGCAGTATGAGAATTTCATTTCCCATTCATAAGATAAACATACGGTAAAGATAATTTCCATTTGTCTTCAAGGTACAAATAAACGAAATGTAGACCATATATTAAGGTAACGTAATTTTTATAATATCTTCCACATACAAATAATGAAAATGTAGATCAAACTACAAAAGCAGGCTTCGGACGACGAAAGCGGCATTAGACGACGAAAACAGATATTTGAACACAGCATATGTTATTGATGCAAAATAAAGGTATCTCCAAGTATAATTCTGGAAGATGACATTGTATTATCAGGCACGCTATTTTATGTAAGTTGACATCGTGTCGCCATACACCACGATTTTGCAACGATACGAAATTCATTCCGTTAAAAGAGCTTTTTCTTAACACAATCTGTTTTTCTTAATGGAGAGGCTTATCTTTGTTCCCTAGTTGTTTTTTCTCTTATACAAGGGACGCAAAACTTAAGAACGTAACCTACTAAGCGGAACGTAGAAGAAGCGGAAATACATTAAGCGCCTTGAGTTCGCATTTGCGCATAGAACAACAAAATTGATGTGGCTAAAATAGACCTTATAGACCAACACTAGGTACAGGCACGTTCGTAATTACGTACACTAAAGAGAAAATATCGAGATATACCAACATTTAATTATTGAAAGAAAAAAGATACCAACGTAATGTAAATATATTTATCAATAATAAAAAACTTAAATTAAGGTAACGATAGCCAAGAATTGGCACGTTACAACGTATAAGGAACTATGTAATTGCTGCAAAAATAACTGCAGACGCACCTCATGAAGATTGCCATTTGTTAGCATACAAAAAAATCAGAGGATATTATCGACAAGCCGCGCATGACAAATTTATCGCGACATCGTGTAATAAAGCTAAAGATGGCTGGGAACTAATTAATTTTGAAAGAAGTAGTGTAAAACACAACAATGTTTCTATACCATTAGATGATTTGAATAAAAGAGTCATCTTGTAAACTCTCTCCTAAATACTGGAAACAGTATTACTTGTTATCTTAAAAGTAATTAATCTCCAAAACAATCACTTTATTTGGAACCTGTAACAGAATTTGAAGTGCATCTCACGGTAAACAATCTTTCTAAATCACATAGCTCTGGTGTATATGATTTAAATATCGGATCTGATTAATGATTGCTTTATGAATGGAATCTTTCCAACACACTTTAAGGTTAGTAAAGTTGTGACACTATTTAAAAAATGTAAAAGAGAGGCAGCCGACAATTATTATCGACCAATATCCATTACGTGTATTTTTAGTAAAATAATGAAAATTTTACTTAAAAAAAGGCTGTTAAAATATCTAAACATGGAGAAGTTACTAAATAAAAAATGATTTTAGGCCCAATTTACCTAACCGAAACGCTATCTTAAACTTTATCAATTACGTCGTTGAAGGGCTAGAATCAAGTAATGCTATGATTTAACAAAAGCATTTGATTGCGTGGTGCCAAATTACTTACAGAAAAATTAAGTTTTTATGGAATACGTGGTAAACCTCTGCAATTGTTTGAATCATACCTGATTGATCGTGAACAAAGTGTCTCTTTAAAAAACATTTGCTCCTCACTTTCACCCAATAATTATGGCTTGCCTCAAGGATCTGTGTTAGGTCCTTTATTATTTATTGTTTACATGAACGACTTACCCGCTATGGTTCTGCCACACCGATGATGCTACCCCACTGTGCAGAGGTGACAGTATTGAACGAATAAAATCTGTGGCGAAAACAGTTGAACAGCATACAATAAATTGGTTTAATACTAACAAACTGCCCAACAACAGTAATAAAATACAAAAAATTATATTTACAACTAAAAAAAATATGGTGACTAATACTCAGGTTAAATTGCTAGGCATTACTATTGATAACAAGCTTAGCTGGGAAACTCACACTAATCAACTATGTAGAAAACTAGCAAGTAATATTTACCTTATTAAACAACTGCGAACAAAAATTACGGATAATCTTTTAAGAACGTGCTATTTTACTATTATACATTCCTTAATAAGCTATGGAATTATTCTATTGGGTAATTCAGTATACGCCATACGAGTATTTAGACTACAAACATCTGTAATTCGAATAATTACAGATTAAACCAGACCTATACCCTAAATCCATTGTTCACTCATGCAATGTGGTTTGCTGTTTCTCCAATTAGTGCATAAATAGAATTGTTGCACATATTTGGCCCAAAAAAACAGTTAACGCTCTAAAACTATAAAGTTTTATTTTTACCATCGAGGCAGTGCGATTGGCCATTGTTTCAATGAAATTTGTTTTCAAAACAAAGTTTTTGGGCGTCTTTGATCCCAAATAATGATCGACCCCCATAAATATATAACACTTATTTCTTGCTCACAGATGCAATGCGTTTTGGCGGATTTCCCAAGGTAATTGGTGAATTGAAAAAGTTTTCGGGAATCTTTGGCCCTAGATTGTGATCAGTATTTAGAACCATAAAATTTGTTTCTTACCCATTCAGGCTATGCGTTTAATTGTTTTTCCAGGAAAATTAGTGAATAAATAAAACCTTTCGAATATGTATGGCTCGAACGCGTAGCTTATGCCCTATAACCATCAAATTACGAGCTCGCCCGTCCAATGTGTTTTTATTGTTTCTCCAACGAAATTAGTGGTTAAATCAAATTGTTGCACACATTCGGTCCTAAATAATGGGAAATAGTCAAAAACTACAACATTTCGTTTTTGCTCATCCCGGAAATGAGTTTTTTTACCAACTAAATTAGTTTATAAACTTTTTGAGCATCTTTAGTGCCAAATAATGGTCGACATCGTAAAACCAGAGAAATCAGCTATAGCTCATCGAGGTAGTGTACGTTGAGCTGTTTTCCTAACGAGATTGGTGGGCAGATAAAGTTCTTGGGCAACATTGGTTGCGTTTCGCCATTTTTATATTAAAATGATAAAGCTTAGTTCTAGTTAATTGAGGAAATTCGTTGGACCGTTTTCCATTGAAATTGGTATACCGAAAAAGTTCTTGGATTACTTTGGTTGGGCAAGATGGCAAACGCTCTAAACCCATAATATTTCGTTTTTCCCCATTGAGACAATGCGTTTTGCCATTTCTCCAACGAAATTGGCGCAAAAATAAAATTTCCGGGTGACTTCAGCCCCAAATCTGTGGTCCCAAATCATGACCGATGCCTTAAGATTATCAAATGGCCAACTTGACCATCCACGCAATGCGGTTTATCGTTTCTTCAACTAAATTGGTACTTACATGCAACGTACATGAATACAACACATACACAAATGTCGTTTACGTAATGTTTTACAGCCCGGTAAATGGAAAGAATAAATAACGCATTTCAATTTAAAAATTATTACATTACATTTTGGCAGATGCTAAATCTGGTGTTATCAATGGCAAGTTTTATTTTGAAAAAAATTAAGATAGGGTTTGATTCGATATCTATTAGTTATCGCAATATTCATTAAGACGGATTGACTACAATTTGTAGATCGTTTTAGATTTTAAAAAATGCAAAACAAGTTATTTCGGAGAAATTTTAGATAAAAGTTTGAATTACTTTGCGGAGACGTACGCCAATTTTTGGATACAAAATATACGGGGACGGTGTAAGCTCAGATTTCTTTAGTCTGTGGTATTGTTGTACGATCAAACCACACTAGGTGTCGTGAAGGCTTACCAAGGTAAGCGGGTTGCAGTGGAAATGGGCGGACAACGCCCTTTCACTTTAAAAGAGCACGTTAAATTTCATCACAGTAATCTTAATACACGTCAATTTTGTTTTGAAAACTTTTAAGTTCAATTAATATTATTAAAAATAAAATTATCCAAAGCTTCAGAAAATTTTGAAACATAGATTATCGTAAACTTATTGATCACACCCTGTATATTCATAAAATCAAAGTAGTGAGATATTATCTGGACATTTTCAAATTTAGCCTCGTATAAATATGGAACATTATATATACCTGTCATAAAAATTCTGAAATAAATCAATATGATTTTTAACCACAAAAACCTTTACAATTCTTTATCTTTAAACCGTATTTAAACGTTCACAAGTATGATTCAAATCTGAAACTTCGGCTTAATAAATAAATCGTGACCAGTATTGTGTACTCTTAACGAATGCAAACCAATTAAACTTTGTAATCGATCGGACTCAAAGTATATAATTTTCAGATCAATCATATATCCAAAATGTCAAAAGCTTTTACTATTTTTAAACTGTGTAATCTTTTATGTAACTTCACACACAAACAGAAATTTAATAATATAATGTTGGTTCTTTTTCAAACTTTCGATTGTACCATCACTTTAATGAAATCTTACAATAAAATTATGGAGAAAGTCCAAAGAAAAGAACAAGTTAACTAAACGTACTCTATTAAGCAAATCTTTCAAGCATATTTGCATACATTGCTTCCGTAAAGCAATACATACAAAAAAAATTCTTACAGATTATGGTTTCTAATAAATCTTATAATCGAAACTTATAATAACAGATAATGGGGATTGAATATCCTTAATGTCTAAGTAGAATTTACAATATAAACGAATGGCATCTCTAAAGATAATCAAACGCCCACCATTCAAATGTCGAAAACTATTCTTACAGATATATATATATATATATATATATATATATATATATATATATATATATATATATATATATATTATATATATATATATATAACACTCCTTATCCGGTGTAATGTCCTATCCAATGGGGTTGGCTCCCAATACTTACGCGCAACTGCCCTTTCTAAGTATAACTCTGAGCACGAGTGTTTGGGGTGGCTCTACCTCTACCTTCGATTAGTGATTAAAATGTCAATTTCTAAATCAATAAAGATTCTGTGCGGTAAGGGTGAGTTTTGAACAGATTTTTATACCCAGCGGTTTGAATGTTAATAATGGGTAAAGACCATAATAATCTAACACGTAGAATTTTTGTAACGTGTAAAAAAGGCGCGTAAATAACATTTGGGATTGCTAAAGTATCGTACTTCTACGAAAAAATACGGCTCTTTTAAACTCATGCCA
This sequence comes from Vesta saturnalis, assembly GCA_036346205.1. NCBI lineage: Eukaryota > Metazoa > Arthropoda > Insecta > Coleoptera > Lampyridae > Vesta > Vesta saturnalis. The sequence continues at coordinate 581,280 of JARFJB010002219.1, forward strand.
GATGTGATCTTTAAACTCGTAGAATTGTAAAGTAAATTTAATGGGCAGATACCATCCTTTTGTCTAGAACTCAAACAGATAAACATTTTTGCAATAACAATGAATTGTAGAGAGCAGATGAACTGACTTATTTTATCCCACACCACCGGGGACTATGAATCAGTCATTAATACTGTAGGAAAAATAGACCAGATGTGATTCATAAAAATGCACAGCTTTGTATTTAATAAACGCCTTTCTATAACAAACCTAGGCGTAAGCATTGTCGTAAGAATCATTCTATTAGATTAAATGAATAACTGACTCAAATCCGTCCTCCAAAGTATAAAAGAAAAGCATATGAATAGATAAAATTGACAAATAACTAGCTCTAATTTGTAATCGGAATTCTAAATCAAATACTTTTTCTTTTCTCAAATAAATGAAGGCGCGTCGCGTACGGAACAATCTAATTTAATTTAAATACGAAGTAAGATGCTTTTGAATAGATTTTTGTCGGTTTGAATATTGATAATAAACGAAAATAATAATAATCAAAACAGTAGAATTTTTGTAATGTGTGAAATGGTTAATTAAATAAAAAAAAGTCGCGTAAATAATATCTATAATTGCTGTTTTGTATTTGGTACTATGTTAAATTCTAAGCTTAATTCTAACAATGTGTTTCATATTTTATATTGTTTTTCTTTGACAGCAAATTTGAAATGTAATCAAACTTTTACCATTGTTACTATATTTGATCTTAATTGTAATTAATTGACCCTAGAAGTAGGTAATTAGGGTCGGGAGGGCTAACAGGGTCATTATTGTTATTTATTGTTGCCCTTCAATTAAATAAAAAGGAAAAAAACAGAAAAGTTAAGTTTCACGACAATAATAAACAGATTTGATTAAGTTATTAAAAGTTTTTGTTATGAACGAATAAGTTCAAAGTTAAATATGTAATTAAAAATTATTATTAATTTTATTAAATACATAGATTAAAAGTTTACCTCGAGTAGGATTTATGTATTTAATAAAATTAATAATAATTTTTAGATTTGATTAGTTTAAAATGGGAATAATATGCAAGTTGGAGCGTAAATGATAAACCAAAGTAAACAATTTATTTCAATCTTAATGCTATCAACACCTACGAAACTAACCATAAACAGATTGGGGTACTATGCAACTTATGCACGATCCTTTTAATTAGATTAGGTTAATGAATATCCTGCTTTGTTTTAAGCACAATCACTTTATTCAGCCATCGTACAAAAAAGAATTTCTTGTAAGATGCAATGTAAACTAATTAATGCTTCCTTTTCAGCTCTAATACTCTACAACTTCATAGGTGGAAGGCATGTATACCCCATGCCCGCCCGGTGCAATACCACTACCTTTACCATGGGCTCCTTAATATTGGTGCTCCAATTTTCAGAGCTCGGTAAGGGCTTCCGGTCACTTTTTCTTTTATTCCTTATATACTCACGAACACGCACCTACCAAGCGTGGCGTTTTAACGGCTAAACCCTTAAAATGACGAGTTCTAAAACAGACGCTATACCCCAGGTAAGTAGGGTGAGACGCCCACACTCTCACATCGATTCATCAATCCGTCCCAAGGACTCTGAAGGGGGGGGGACAAAAATTCGTCAATGCCAAAATCAAGACTAAGAAGAACAAGATCTGCCAAGAATAAAATTCTGCCCCATTCGGATGCCCGAGACGGCAGCACCTTGGTCATCGAAAGTACCAACATCCGGATTCATTACTGCAACATACGTGGTATCAGGTCGAATCTTAATGCCGTTCACCAGCACCTTGAACCAGTGCAACCGGACATTCTGTTTCTATCAGAAACACAAGTCTCCCCTGGAAGCACTGATTCGCCTGACCTGCAACTTCCCAGATGCAACCTCCACTCTAACTTTCGCCTTAAAGGCGGAGTATGTGCGTATACCAAGGACAACGTAGATTGTAAGAGGATGTCCACTTGGGAAAACAACAAATTTGACGCGATTTGGTTCAAACATTCTGGGCCCCAATTTGTGAAATTCTACTGTTGTTTGTATAGGTCTCCCAATAATAACAACTTCCAAGATCTTTTTGATTACCTTAGTCTTACCACAATTTCCATCTTGCGATATTTCAATTTTGGGAGATTTTAATGCCCACAATTCAATTGGCTTCATTTTTCATCAACTACTAATCCCGCAGGTAATAGTACAGAAGCATTTGCTGTATCCTGTAATCTCACACAAATCATTTCCGAACCAACCAGAATCCCTGACAACCCTAACCATACTCCACATCTCCTGGACCTATTCCTTACAACTAACCCACTTGTCTATAAAACAAGAGTCCTTTCCCCACTTGATCAATCAGACCACTGCCTAGTCGAAATAACTTCCTCTGTACCGAATCCCACCGTTACTCGAAAAACAGATAGAACTATGTGGTGTTTTAAATCAGCTAACTGGAGCGAACTGCGAGATTTTTTTGCAACCTTCCCCTGGCGTGAGCATTGCTTTAACCCTTTAACGTTCTCTAGTATAAACATAGTACCACCCTATTAATTTGTTAGTTTGACCTAGGAGTATTACTTTAAATGGTCCTCCTCTTCAAACATAGCTCTTTCAATAACTGAAGTTATCCTGATGGGTATGGAGTTATACATTCCCAAAAAACTTTATCGTATAGGTTATGCCCGTTCCCAATCCTGGATTAATAGGGCTCGCACTGATGCATTATCGCAAAAGCATAAACTCTACACCAAATGGAAATCTAATAAATCTATCGAAAATCACGCCAACTATATTGCCGCAAGGAATAGTTGTAAAAGCATCATCACCAAGGCCAAAAAGATGTGTAAAGGAGGTAAATGCAAATAATTAGTCTCATGTCCTATGGGTGGTCGTAAATTTTGGTCATTAGCTAAAGTTAAAACTTTAGTACATCTTTCTTTCCTCCCATGACGTCTCGCGACGGAGGTGTAGTATCTGATCCTGCTGAAAAAGCCAAACTACTTGTCGATTACTTTGCATCAAATTCATGTCTTAATGGTTCTGGTAAAAATGTGCGGTCGCCCAAATCTACCCCCTACGCTATTAAACCAATCCAATTTCGTTACAAACTTCTGGAATCAATTATCAATGAACTTGACTCAAGCAGGGCGACTGGCCCTGACGGTATTCCAGCTATCATCCTTAAAAAATGCAACCCCGAATTAGTACCTCTCCAGATGACATGCAGAACGAAAAGAGTTTGTTTTAGATCTGCATGTCATCTGGAGAGTTTCCCTCATCTTGGAAGTTGGCAAATGTCCAGCATATTCCTAAAAAGGGCGACAAAACCGATCCCTCAAACTATCGACCAATAGCTATCACTTCCATTCTGTCGAAAATCATGGAGAAAGCCATCAACCACCAACTACTTTCGTTCCTCGAGTCCAATAAACTCTTAAACGACCACCAGTATGTGTTCAGAGAGAGTCGCTCAACAGGTGATCTTCTTTCATATGTTACCCAACTTTGAAATAACACATTAGAGAGGTCCGGTGAAAAAGTGGTAGTAGCTTTAGATATTTCAAAAGCTTTTGACCAGGTTTGACACAAGTGTCTACTTGCCAACCGCACTTCGTTTGGCTTATCCGATACGCTCATCAATTGGATATCCAGCTTTCTTGACAAAAGACGTATACGCGTTGTCGTCGATGGCTTTTTTGAAGGAAACTACTATTAACTCCAAGGATCAGTGATAGCTCCCACACTTTTCCCGCTGTACATAAATAACCTCATTTCCTCAACAACTAACCCGATCCATTGTTTTGCAAATGACAGCACTCTACATTGTAGTTCTTCTCAGTTTTCCCAGAACAATAAGTCTAGACAGGATGTTAAGGTGAAAATGGCAGCCTCAATCAACAGTGACTTAGAACGTGTTCTTGAATGGGAAGGAATAGTCTACTCACGTTCAACGCCGACAAAACGCGGTGTTGCATTGTGTCCGCCAAGAAAGACTGATCATTTTCCTTCTGTAAATATGAATGGTTTAGAACTCAGGTTTTCAAACTTTATCTCTATGTTAGGGATGTCCGTATCATCGAACCTTTCATGAGTGGACCACCTTTTGTCAGCCAGCAAAACAGCTGCCGGTAAACTGGGCTTTCTATATAGATCTAAACAGTACTTCACATCGCAACAACTCCTTTTACTGTATAAGGCTCAAATTCGACCTCATCTGGAATACAATTCCCACTTCTGGGTCAGTGCTTCCCAATACGCCCTTGATATGGTAAACCGCATCCAAAAAAGAGCTATCAGGCTTATAAATAACCCGTCTTTGACTTCTGACCTGCAGCCTCTTGAGCATGGAAGGATAGTTTCGGTTCTTTCCTTACTCCATCGCTATTACCATGGCAAGCTTGCCTCCGAAATACACTACTTAATACCTTCGCATGCCATCTTCGCTAGGAACACTCGATTTGCCCATTCACACCATAATTACGCATTCAAAATTCCATCGTGTCACACGAAACGGACTCAATCTACATTTTTCCACACGGCGACCGAATTGTGGAATGCACTACCCAGTTCCTGTTTTCCTCCAATCTTTGACTTAAGTCAATTTAAGGTAGCCATTCATAAACATTCTCGGCAGCCCAACAATATCCCTAAACCCTCCCAGTGTTCCTGAGTGCTTTAGCACGTTGGGCAAATCTTAGCCTGTTCGGGAATACTATAAGCAAGAAAAAAAAAACAACCTATCCCAGAGGAGTTTCAACATCACATGTCTTTGTCGGCACGCAAGTTAGAAAAAGGGCTACAAGTCAGCGAACGCAATTTTAAACTCCGGATTCCGTAAAATACAGTAGGCAAATACAATAGTATTCATTATCATCTATATAGTGGTTTTACGAAAACACTATTTCTCATTCAAATTTAATACTTTCAACTCAATTACAGTGGGGTAACATTTACACCAACTTACATTATGTGCACACAACAAAATTCTCGTGCAAACACACGTTCATATATTATCAAAAATACATCCTACGCACAACACAAGACTGCATATACCCTGTGCATCAAAATAACGTCACAAAACTATTTATTTATTTACGTTAATAATAATATTTACAATATTTTTTAATTTAATGTAACTTATATAAGTGTATTATGCCAAGGTTGAAATTACGTCTTACAAATTTAAGTTCCTTGAAATTTGAATAATCCAAAATTTATTGCACTCTTGAAGGTTCAAATAAAAGGTGTGATCTAAATTTAGATCTTCATTAAATGCAAAATGCAATCATAAAGTGAAAGTGTACGTAAAATTAAAAGTGTAAGTGAATTTAAAAATTAAAAGTTAAGAGTAAAAGTAGAAGTGTAATTAAAAGTGGTAAAAGTGCCTGCAAACAGCAAATGTTTCAGATTTTAATATAATACGAGTTAAAGATGTCTTACCACTAAATCAATGGCACTTTACACAAAATTTAGGTGGAAACCAAAAATGGCTTCTTCTTTAAAACAGCGTACATCAAGCAATGTTAAAAAGGACGCTCACGATATCAGGTGGTGTAGCTATGCGCAAGAAATATGTGCAGAAAATACTTCTCCGAAATGGAAGAAAATATGCAACTTAAGTTACACCAAAATGCAAATTAAGTTGCCTACCACCACTTATAACTCCTTAATAACCCAAAACCCTTTTTTCTGTATTTTACAACTAAATGAACGAAGAACGTAAAAGATTCGTCACAAATATAATGCTTATTGTTGTTAAAACGTTTAATATTTATAAGTAAATATACATATAAATATACGACTAAGCGCAACAAAGCATTAATGGGCAATCATAAAAATTTCGTCATATCTTAAAAAAGAAAGATGCAAGATAATTAGCCGTCCATTTTGGTTTCTTTCTCTTTTCGAAGTTCGGCTTTTATCATTAACTAATGAATTGTTATGACGTATTTGTACCATTTATCCAAATTTTTGCATTTCCAATGGTACTTTGTTTACGTAGTTGTTTATCTGTAGCTACTTTTTCTTTTAACGGATGGATTTCTAGAGAGTGAAGTTTCTCAACTGTTGAGTGTTATCGTAGTAAGGTTTCTGTTGTGTGGACATAACTATCTTCAAAAGGCTCTAATTGGTTATTAACGAAGGAATATTAACCTTTTTTACTAATTATGTAATTTCTTAGACGGTAATAAATGGTTGCAAAAACTCTTAGTAGCTTTACGCAATGAGAGTCTAGTAAGATTGCAATGATCCTGCCAGAATCCTTATATAAAATTTTCCCTTCCTATAAATAATTCCTATCAAACCTTATTTCCTAGTTACTACCACAACTGCACTCACATTATTTAAAAATGTTATCAGTTGTTATCCTGTTTCCCAATCTCCAATTTCCCCTATATATAGCAGATCCCCAGCCACACAAACACAATCATTATTATTATTTCACTTTGAACTACCCTGACTTATTTTGCACTTATTTACCAGACCAGATACAGACATACTCCTTGACTATATACCCGCACCTTAGCTTTATTTATTTGTACACTTCCTTAGAAATATTGACTTCATACGACACATCCACCTGACCAGCTACCAACATCCACCTGACCAACCACCAACGTTTACATTCACATTTATTCATTCCACACTTACCACCAAATCTACCACTTGTTTTACCAAAAAACCATCCACAAACGTTCACCAGCCATCCATAAATCCGTTCCCCTATCCCCTACTTCTAACTAGCCCGTCGCAGACACATTTATATCAAACAGACCTGGTTGTTTATAGCACCGAGCTCTGGATATAAATTTGTCAAAGGCACGTTGTACGTGCTTTTCCGGAGGTACCACCCCGTATTCTCACGTAGTGCGTCCCTTATAATATTTCCTATAATTATATTACTCCCCCAAAAAAGAGAAAGGTAATTTAAAATGTTGTAATTTAAACCATCACTTTTGGTTGCTCTGCACCGTTTTGGGTTTTTAAATTGCAAATACAAACGTCACTATTTCAGCGGAGGTTGCGGCCCCGAACAAATAGTCACATCTCTGGGAAATAATCAATCCAAAATCATCTCAGTATCACTATAGAAGGTGAACGAAGGTTTTGCCCCGAACACCCATTCTCGTACATAAACTCTATTAAATTAATTCCATATCGCTACCATAAACACACTTGGACATCCCTAATTATATACTCTATATATGCAACTCCAATTTTACAAACTACACCTCCTGGTCCAAGTGACAAACACATTTTGTAATCTAACTAAATGTATACAAAATTATACTCACGTAATTTCCACACATAATTAATCCTGGTGCCCATAACCCCGAAACACAATACACATAGTCAAAAACACCGAAATAATTAAAATTTCTGGTTTCAATTATATTTAAAGCCACCTATTGCAATTAACCCATATAATTTCAGCTTCAGAATTATATTTTATTTTCTTTTATTATTTACTGGGAGTCTTTTTTTGTTTATTGGTTATTAATAGTTAGTAATCTTTTTATTTTACATCTTTATTTTAAATAAAGCCTGTTTAATTTGAATATGTCCTAACAATATTTTATCCACAAAATAGTAAGCAATTTGAACCACAATCCTAGAGGTCTCAACGCTCAAAAGAGCTACCAAAAATTTGTTTTGTAGACGAACGTCACAAGATCGCACCGTGTTTTTCTTTTTAAACCATTTTTGATGACGACGACACACTCTTTCAACTATCGTTTATAAAGGTCACTTGGTGGCATTTTAATGCAATATTTAACTTCAGAAGCCTTTATTTTTAAAAAATTTTGTAATTTTTGTATGTAATGCAAGATTTTAGTCCCACAGTTTGAATTGGCTTTGAAATGTTCTAACGAGTTTTTGACTCCTGGAATAGAGTTTTGTACATATCTTTGTCAAATTCGTACAGTTTTGGCCGTGTTTATTACCTTAAAGATATCTAGGGAGAGTGTGGTAGCATTGTGAAATGCACAAAAAGTTACTTCTGTAGCTTGACTTTTGAAAATTGCAGCTTATATCTTTAAAATAAAACTAATGCAGCATTGGAACGCAGTTTTTCACACTATTTACGTATTGTTTGCACCAAAATCTTTGAATCTCGACGGACCCGTTTAAAATATCTGATGTGGAACACCCACGACCTTCTAACCTATGAAATGGAAATTAAAAGAAATGAAATAAATTTAATAACATTTTTTTAGGATAATTCTGCAACTTCTTTTATAATAAGTTCATTAAGAAGATAAGCAGCATTGTAAAAACAAAAACAGTAATCTATGACAAAGAGACGTTTAAAACTTCATGTCAGACAGAGATTAATAGACATCTAGATACTAACTTAAAAAATTAACAGAAATGAAATAATTTTAATTATATTTTTTTTAGGGTAAGTAAAACAGGCAACATTGTAAAAACAAAAACACTACCCTAACTTCATGTCAGATAGAGATTAATAGACAAATACCTGTCAAATTAAAAAAATTCCGAAGCTGCCCGCTTCTATAAGATATCAATAATACAATTTAACGGTTTTCATTCATATTTAATTAATTTTTAGACTTATCTTGAGTTATATTAAGAAATTTTATTAAGGAACGTTATGTAAAATTAAATTTTCTTTAAAAAATATGTGTACACTTTTTGTTAAAAAATATATTAGAAAAATTTGAACTAACACTTATTGGCGCTAAATTATGCGTCGTGTCAAAAATTGCATAGAACGTAATTAATCGATATGTTTAAGTTCTACATCTAGGTATTTCTATATCTTTGAAATATGTAGTTGTTTTGGAAATATTTGATAAAACCAAAACCTGACCATAATAATCCCCCCCTCTCCATCGCTGGATTTCTCCCAAAATCTAATCAGCTCCAGGCCCAATGAATATACATCCACATACAAAGACACACATCCAGACATCATGGCCGATCTTGGCGAAATTTGGCAAAAAGTTGTAAAATGAGCTGTCGATTTAGCGATAGTGAAAAAAAAAATCGATTGCATAACATTCTATACCTACATATGTATTTGTATTGTATTTACGTTTTATATTCAGAATACACAGTAGGCATAAGAGGCTGAGATTTATTTAAGTAAAAAAAATGATATCTATATGTCAAATAATAAATTAAAAATTAGAAGTGTGCAACAAAGTGATCTTGGAATTTAGCTATTAACATGCCTAATTATACAAATTCAGAAAAATTTTGCATGTTAAAGTGTTTAATATTATCCGGATAATGTGGAATGTGAAATTATATTTACAAAATTTTCCTGAAAGGCAGCAGCCAAATAAAAATATTTTTGAACGGTGTAGTTAATAGAAATTAAAATTTTTGCTAGCTCAAAACAATATCTTAATTAATTTTAGGCTTTACAGCAAAATTTAATTTTAAAAATCCAAGGCCAAAAACTTACTTTAAACGAAATTCGGAAGAAAATTGACTGGTCGTCTTAGGACAAGTCGAAGCAGAGCCAACAACTTCATCTAGAGAAATGGTACACCTAGGCGTGTCTCGAAGCAAAGCCCTTCGAATTTTAAAGAAACACAAATACCATTGCTATAGATTTCGGAAAGAACATTTTTTGACTAAACACGACAGAAGGCGGCGTAGTGAGGTTTGTAATTGGTATATAAGTCAGTGCCAAAATATACCAAATTTTCCAAACCCTATTGCATGGTCAGACGAGGCGCATATCGGTAGTGATGGTATTTTTAATAATCACAATTTACCTTACTGGGCAAATACTAATGCTCATGTCAGGCAAGGCAAATTTGGAATAAACGTGTGGCGCTGCATTAAAAACGGACGTTTTTATTATCACATGTGAGAAGGAACTTTAAACTCAATGAAAAATCTCGATATTCTACGAATTCATTTGGAGGGATTTCTAGAGAGTCTTCCTTTAACACAATATTGCAATGTCATATTTCAGCAAGGCGCATAATTTCGGTGCACTTAGTGCCTACTTAAATTTACGGTATTCCTAATAGCTGGATGGGAACGACAGCATCAAGTTTGTGGCCTGCTCGTTCACCCGATCTTTCGCCTCTAGATTTCTTTTTATGGGTTTTTTTGAAAAACATTACATACAAAAGAACTAATAAAACTGTGAATGAGTTAAAAGAAAGTGGTCTTGTGGCTTTAACACAATTAACGCCATTATCTATATATATAACTCTATAAACTCAATTAGAAGACGATGCGAAGTCTGCATCCATAAAGTAAAAAATAATATATATATATATATATATATATATATATATATATATATATATATATATATATATATGTATATCAATTAAGAAAAACTTAAAAAAATCAATTAATTATTAAAATAGCATAGAGGTGTTATATATTTTTAAAAATCACAAAAAAATGTCATTTAAAAATATCATAGCCAAATATGGTTTCCATACAAAAAAATACAACTTTATGTCATATCTCTTTAGATTAAGGAGGTATTAAAATGTGAATGCACAAATAGATTCTGCTTAAAAAAGTGCCTTAAGAATGTTTTTACAGTCGATACATTTAGAAATAAAAAGTTTTTCAAAATCTCCATTTTTTCAATTTTGGCTAATTGCGCAATAACGGTAAGAGATATCTTGATTATGACTATTGGATCCTAGTTAACATCAAAATCGAGCACAAGAACCCCATATTACGTTTTGTCTATCTGTAATAGAAATGGTACTTCCCATAAGAAGACATCGAAAATGAACCACCCTGTACATTCCTTACATTGATCATAAATCGTGTCTTAACTAACACAGTTTGTTAACCAAATCTACGTAAAAACTAACGAGAAAGTCTTGTCCTTTTTTCGCTCTTCCAAAATAAAAAATAGGGACAAATATGTCGGATATCATGAACGCAATTTCATAAGTAATCCAATGTGAAGACTTGCTTTCGTGATAAATTTTACCTACTGCCTGTAAAAACCCTTTTTGAGTTGTATTAAATTATACCTTAATTTAAGGTCTTTCATTCATTCAGTTGTAAATATAAGAAAATTTATTTATTATTGATTTGTAGCTATGAGGTAGGCAACTTAATTTGCATTTTGGTGTAACTTAAGTGCATATCTTCTTAAGGGTATATATTTCTTAAAGGTTTATACTCCCACTTCAAATTATTTTTCTGATCATTTTATTCGCGCATTACGTCATCGTGACTTAATTCTTTGCGCAAATTCTTTCGCGCACGACTACCGTCTAATTTCAAAGTATCCATTTTTTTGACTTCCTGATGAAGGTTGTGAGAAGCAGAAAGCTTTTTTTTGGGTTTTTCACCTAAATTTTGCGCACGTGCCATTAATTTGATGGTAAGATATCTTTTAACGCATTATACTAAAAATTATAACATTTGCTCTTTTCAGGCACTTTTACTTTCACTTTTACTTCACTTTTATTTTTTTACTTTTACATTTAATTTTATCGCTTTGGATTACGCATTTAATTTTAGTGTACGCTTTCATTTTATGATTGCAATTTTTATTGGAAAATTTCAAGATAATGCATTAAACGGATTATTCAATTTCAAGAAGAAAATTTTTAAGGATAATTCCAGTTTTGGGTGTAGCTTACAACGTAAAGCACTATTACAAGAGATTGCGCAATATTGATGCAAAGATGACATTACCTTAGATGAAATTTCCGAAATCGTTTAGATACCAGAGGTTAGTAAAACATTTGTGTACAAAAATTTTACAAAGAGGTACTTAATGTTTAATGATTATTTAGTAGTTTAAGGTTTTTATAATTAGTTTTTAAGATATATTTTATTTAACTCTATCACTTTAAATATTTAATAAACATAGTTGTATATTTTTTGTTGTTTTACATTTTGATAAATTTTTAGTGTAGAACTCGGTTTAGTTATTCCGAGCATTATTAAAAATAACTTGGCGTCCGAGCTCATTTTATTAGTGTTATATTGCATTTTTATTATTTATGTCAAGTGAAAATAACACAGCAGAAATTGTAGTAATTAAACCAAATCAAAAACGAACCACCCTATGTTAATCTACCGATTTGAGTCAAAGGCATTATTTGTGGTGAATGGTTGGTATCTCCAGTTAGTTATAACGATTTGTTTTTGGAGAACATTTTTACACTCATTTACTTTTACATTTATTTCTTTATTATTAAATTTTATACGATTACCAGTTCGACCACATCATTATATGCCTTTTTCCCTTTATTTTCTTGGCTACTAAGCATCATGTGAGGTATGTTTATATGCAAACTTGGTTCTTCGGTCGCAGTCAATAGGTAACAAGAACATCAATATGTATCCATTTAATTTAATCTATCCAGGAAATCCTAAGCGCTTTTTCATAAGTAATTCAATGTGAGGATTTGTTTTCATTACGAAATTTTCTGCGTCGTTATTTTCTTAACTGTTACGTACACAGAAATGTATCTCTTTAAGTCGTAGCTAAATGGAATTGATCACAAGATTACTGCTTTCGTATCCACGGGCGAGATCTGACGGAAGTCAAATATATAAACGTATTTTTACTAAAATTTTGATACCAAACACTAGTGACTTATTCCAACTGCATTATACCACCAGAAAAATCTGAATACCTACCTCGATCTGAATCTCAATTGGATTCTCTTAGTGATACAATAACAAGTGGAAATGTTTCAATCGAAGTATTCCGCTTATGTTTCTCCCAACCATTTGAAATAATTTTTCTCGTGTGCGTACAAAATTTTTGCCACATTGTATAAAAACATTTGGATGAAGCCTAAAGCCATTATTTCTGAACCCTACGTTTCGATGAAGGTTAGTACTTATTTGCTGATTGTAATAATTTGTACAAAAACGCCATGCCGTTTCAGTAGGGTTATATTGACAATCATAAAGAGGCAATCGTAAAACTTCATACCCATCTTTGTTATTATCAACTACAAAATTCTTTCCCCCTGCACCTAAAGGTTGAGTTTTGTTCCACAGTTCCTGTGTTGTAATTTTCCCCTAAACTTCGACCCCGTAAGTAACAAACCACTCCTGCAGCTAGCCGTTGTTGGTAGAAAATGAGAGTGGCTCGTCTAACTGTACCAAATGATACGGTGTTACCCATAACTACCACACAATTTTCGGGTAGTTTGGACAGCGTAGAAATCAGCTATTTAATCAACCAATTTTGAAACCGGTCCCTATGCAAAGTTTTATGATAATCCCGATCTCTGTTCTCCGAATCAAGTAAATAGTCGCAGTTTTCAAAACCCTAAATTACACACCGCGTATAAAATGGTAGCCTTTTACCTTCATTTTTTATTTTGGATGGATTACTTGCTTTCGAAGTCAGAATCGTATACTTAACGATGGGTATTAGAACGATTTTTATAAACCCACAATTCGTCTAGATGCATAAATCCGACATCTTGACCTGAACTTTGCAACAGAAGAAATTTTCTCTAAAACTTAAATATAATCGCGTGTTTTATTTCACATAAAATGACCGAGCTGGTAGCGTAGTGGTGACACGATCTGCTTAGCATTTTGGAGGTAATGGGTTCGATTCCCGTTACCGTCTACCTTGTATGAGGTTTTTTCAGGGGGTTTTCCTCATACACATGAAGCGGCATGGTCACTGCGTATATGCACACCATGTGCGGCTGCTTAGGCGGATGCTAGGGTAGTATTTTCCCCCTCAGAACTATAACTCCGTTCCTTCCGATCCTATCCTGACCACACCCATCATTAATCCCACAATGCATATATACATAATGTATGTATGTATGCTGGGAATCCATGATTGTGGCTGAAGGAGCTCGGAAAGCTCAAGCAGCCCGCCCTCTCCCTTGGGGAGGGAATGAAATACTTGGCCTTTCCTTTCCTTTCGCATAAAATGTTCTGCTCATTACACGTTTGTGTTTGTAACCCATGGATTTCAAAATTCTAAATAATGTCGCCCGACAAAATCGAAATATGTTTTAACGTGGTGATACACTTTGTCGATTTTTCGAATTAAATTGCCAAATTAGTCGTTGTGGATCTTTCCGAAAGGTGAAATTCCAAAAGTCAGATTTTCCGAGTTTACTACAATATGTCGACTTTCACCGTTGCACTATTTTTAAGGTGCTTATATGTAAATTTGCAACTTAGTACTCTTTGCGATGACTTTTGAAATTTTTTCAACAAACTGTTATTAGTTCAATATGAAACTCGATCATCATATGCGTTACTTAAGTAAGAAACACAGCACTATTACTTTTGACAGGACGCCGTCATATTCTTGTAACTTTGATAATGGGAATACCACTAGAAAAACCAAATACTATAGCCTGCTTTAATGCAAAATAAGATGGAATAGAGTATAGCGGCGCAGACAATAACAAGGGAGATTAATTTCTATAACTAATTATCTGTGGTCTGCGCCACTAAACCTAAAAAACGAAGTATGCCAGTTTTTTGTTTAGAAAACTGTCACAGCAAATTTTAGTTTTATTAAAAATTATTCCAAAATTTGGTTCATAATAAAAGAATGGCAAACACGAACGACGAAAAATCAAAAAATCTGAAAGAATCGTGTCCAGAAAAATCTATTCCAGAAGTTCAAAACCCATTTGAACAACCCGAAGGTTGGAGAAGAAAACCCTTGGCTTCAGAAGTTTATGAAGGTCATTTGATGGTAGTTTAATATCAGATATATATATCAGATATTAAAATACCATCAAATGACCTTCATAAACGATATATTGATGAAAGAGAGTATCGACGTCGCCAAAAACGATTGAAAAAGAAAAGGAGAGTTATGCGCCTTCTAAACCCACGCTCACTGCGTAAAGCTGCTAAGATGGTTACTGCGACCATCGATTATGGTCTAGCAAACGGTATAGTTGGGCAAAAAGGTAAATTCTTTTATTTTAATGTCGGACCACAACGGTATGAAAATCAAAATTATATCCACACATTAAAAAATACATTAGTTAATAACAAATCCCGAGCTTTAAAAAAATTAAAGAAGAAACGTAAATAATGTAAGCCTTTTCAATGCGACCAAGTACAATAAATCGTTTTTATGTTTTATGTTGTATGTTTTATTTCTTTTTTAACTAAACCTTAATGATTACCGATTAATAACAATGATTACCTTTTTTACCTTTCTACCTGCATCAATGTAGGTATAGAAGGTTATCACTAAATCGATCTTAGTTTACGCCGTTTTGGCAAAATTTTGCCATGCGTGCGTGCGCGTGTGTGCGCACGCGAGGCTGTTCTAAAGAATTGAATTTCTTTCCAATCAATAACCTAGTAAAACACAAGCTATGTACTTTTACCCATTAAGGAATAGACAGAAATACTTTCGTCTTCATATTGATACCATTGAAATAAAAAAACAAGATATAATTTTTTGGCACAGTACTGGATGCCAAGCTTACTTCAAACGCCATATTGAAGAGCTTGCATTGAATATTCTACTTTGAGTTAGCCATATATCATAGTGGGCAGACAAAAAGCTTTACTTAGCTTCCATTAAGCAATTGTGCTTGCTAAGGTGAAAAACCATTTTGTGGTCTTTTTCGGAAATTCTGGATCAGTAAGTTCAACTGAGTTCATCGCGAAGGACTGGGTTTATGTTCGGAAGGCCTTTAGAAGAGATATCTCGAAATACAATTATGCGACTCGTAGGTATACGATTTCAAGAAACTACTAAGCAAATCTATGGTGAAATCCTATTTCAACCGTTTAACCTAATTTTTAACACCCTTGAAGAACCGGTTTTTCTTCTTGTTAACATTGACTAAAAAGAACTACAAAAATTCTAAATATCTTAAACCGATGTTCTTATCAATACTTCAGTCTCTCTACTGCCGAATTGTAAGCAATGTATGCAATTTACGGGCAATTTAGTACTCTTTCCTGTCTCACTACTTAAGGTGTTTAACCGGTGTCGACTCTCATGCACTAGATAGGCATGAAAAATACTTTATCTCAGAACCTCATTGAACAAAAGGGTGTGTATTATATGACGCAACTCATGAGACAACAATTGACATTAACAGTCAGAACAAAAGACATCAGACGGTTTACAATAACTAATATTATTGCAAAGTAGATCAGCTAGGAGAACAAACGAGTTTTATTCTAAAACAAAAAGTGACAATAAGATCCCTCCAATAAAATGGAGTGGGTGAGAACAGGCCGCATTAATACAGCTGAGTATAGAAGACACAAACCTAACATCATATTTCCTTCAAAGTCATCCTAGACCAATCTGTGCATATTATACAACAGTAATATCTATATCACATCTTGTAAGAAACAAGAAGGGAACACTGAAAATATAGTATTACCCACACAGTACTACCGAACGAGCCCACCTACCAAGAAAAAGTGGTTGTCGAAAAATTCCTAGTATCCTTACCTGTTGATCTGAAGAAATTCAAATTCTCGGATAGCATGAATGTAATAAAAAAAACAGATGGCGATCGAAATCCCAACGAGGTAGATACCTAACGTTGAAGAACAACACATGGACCTTGAGACACCTCAAATGTAGCTACAAAAAGGGCTTTATTAAATTAACCGAAGCCGTAGCCATCTAAAACCAGGTTATAGGAACACAAAGCTATCAGGAAACAAATATTTAGCGAAATACAGGCATCCTTTAGCAAGAACGTGCACATGAACTATAAAAGTACTGTACCGTACTACAAAATATATACCCCCATTAATTTAAGCAGATCAAAATATTGCCAACAAAAATTCAAAAAAGCAAGAAAATTAACAGCGATATACCGGATACTGTATTAACACACAATGCACATATCAGCTCCGGTAATGGAAACCATACAAAGCATTCGGAAAAAATAAGCAAATACTTACCCATAGCTTATGAGATTAGATAGGGTGAGACATGAACCACGTTAATAAAAATCTTGGGAAGAAACTATTCAAAAACTTATAAAAACTTCTATTAAGCAAATATTTATACGTAGCAATACCAAGAGCTGTAATGCTTCAAGCGTGCAGCATAACTTGTATGTGATATGTCGAATATGTTTTGATGTAATGCAGTTTGCGCATTCATAATTTGAATATGATTAATTTGTAGTAACCCTTCCTATCTCCTTCTTCAAGTCAAACTTAACACTTTGTGTAAAGGGTATTTATGTATGACTAAGAAGCGGATAGCACTTTATATGCAGTGAGTCGTAGGTTTCCAGACCATGAGCACAATTAAGGTACATATGGAGTTTGCAGATAACCGTCAGTTTGGAGGAACTTCGATTATATTAAATAAAAGAGAAATGCACAGTTTTAATAAATAAGCGACTGACTTCTAACAATTTTACGAGTACCTTAACTTTCAAAAGGACTAGTTCATATAAGGAGACCAATAAAGCGTGTATGTTCGTTTTTACTGGCATTTCTGAGGGTGAATTTGAGCGTGCAGGATTCATTAAATCAAAAATTTTTTGGTAATTAACCCATTGAATTGGCATCCATGTGTTCGTGTACGGATGCGTATGCATATAAGTCTGCGTGTGCGTTTGCGTGTGCGTGTCCGTGTGCTTGTGCGTGTGCGTGTGCGTGTGTGTGCGTGTGGGTGTGCGTGTGGGTGTGCGTGTGCGTGTGCGTGTGCATGTACGTCTGCGTGTGAGTGTGCGTGTGCGTGTGCGTGTGCGCGCGTGTGCGTGTGCGCGCGCGTGTGCGTGTGGGTGTGCGTGTGCGTGTGCGTGTTTGTGTGCGTGTGCGTGTGCGTGTGCGTGCGCGTGCGCGTATGCGTGTGCGTGTGCGTGTGCGTATGAGTGTGCGTATGCGTGTGCGTGTGCGTGTGCGTGTGAGTGTGCGTGTGCGTGTGCGTGTGCGTGTGCGTGTGCGTGTGCGTGTGGGTACGCGTGTGCGTGTACGTGTGCGTGTTCGTGTGCGTGTGCGTGTGCGCGTGCGTGTGCGTGTGCGTGTGCGTGTGCGTGTGCGTCTGCGTGTGCGTGTGCGTGTGCGTGTGCGTGTGCGTGCGCGTGCGCGTGTGCGTGTACGTGTGCGTTTCGGAGTGCGTGTGGGTGTGTGCGTGGCTACGTGCGTGCGTGAGTGCTTACGTATGTGCGTGAGTGCGTGGGTGGTTGTGTGTGTGTGTGTGTGTGTGTGTGTGTGTGTGTGTGTGTGTGTGTGTGTGTGTGTGTGTGATGTGTGGACGTATGTTAGTATCCACGATGACTCCAGAACGAAAATACCTACGTACTTATAGTTTTTTATTTAAGCATGTTATCATTTGGTTTAGAGCTTTTTAGAATTTGGGAGAAAGCCCGCGGCGTGAGGAGGTTTATTAGGGGCATTTTTTTTGGATTTTTATCAAATATTTCTAAACAGGTACATATTTCAAAGCCATACAAATATCTAGACATTGGCCTTAAACAGATCGATTGACTATATGATTGAAAATGCTGCAGTTGTATTAACGATATTTCCATAGAAACCTTGGAGTTTTTTTTTACGTTAACATGTTATGTCTATTAATCTTTTTCTGACATTAAGTTTTAAACGCCATTCTGTTGTTTTTGTTTTTACAATGTTGCCTGTTTTCGTTATGAACGTATAAAAAAAGAGGTTGCATATATATCCTAAACAATTGAAATTAAAGTTATTT
Source organism: Vesta saturnalis (assembly GCA_036346205.1). Lineage (NCBI taxonomy): Eukaryota > Metazoa > Arthropoda > Insecta > Coleoptera > Lampyridae > Vesta > Vesta saturnalis. Next base: position 599,916 of record JARFJB010002219.1, read on the forward strand.
CATTTCTTTTAATTTAAATTAGCATCTAGATGTCCATTAACCTCTGTCTGTCATGAAGTTTTAAACGTCTGTTTGTCATAGATTATTGTTTTTGTGAATACAATGTTGCCTATTTTCGTAATTAATTTATTATGAATGAGGTTGCTCCAAAAATGTTGTTAAAATTATTTCACTTCTTTTAATTTCCATTTTGGTGGATGGAAGGTCATGTGTTGTTCCTCACCAGATATTTTACTTACATGTTGGGTACAATGAGAAAGTGACACGCACTAGGGTGCGTAAGAATTATTTTTTGTACGAATAATTGTGCGATTTGACTCACTTCCTTACATATGGTCGAAATTTTAGAAAAGCGGGTGTCTGTAGTTTTCTTTCATGTTAGCATCTGTATGTCTATTAACCTTCATCTGATAAAATTTTAAATGTGCACCTATTAGGTGTGGAACAAGAGATGGCCTTCCAACCTACAAAGTGGAAATTGAATTAAAAAAGGAATAATTTTAATTTTTTATTTATTTATTTATCACATATAAATTACACAGAAAAGTAATATATGACAGGTCCATTCTCTAACTAACACTAACTAATACTAACATATATTGTAAAAATCGTCAATTGTGTAACACGGATTCATTTGAAGCAACTCTTTTACTTCTACTTTAAATTTCGTACAGGTGTATTTTTTGATATGCAGTGGAAGTTTGTTATATAATTTTATTCCGTTGTACCATGCAGATTTAGTATAGAACGAATGCTTATAATTATTTAATTCTATTAGATTCGTATTTCGTGTGAAGTACGTGTGAATATCTTTACCAGTTAAAAAATTCTTATTATTACTGTGTATGTAACACAGTAATTTATGAATATATATGGCCCTAAGAGGTAATATTTTAAATTTCTTAAAATATGGTAGGCACGAATCGAAGATGTTATTATGTTATTAATGCGTGAATTTCGAAATTATTTTTAAGCGAGGCCAGTAAGAAATACGATTTATTTAAACTCCCACAGAGTTTATCCGTATGGTCTTCTCATGATAAATTTTTGTCAATTGTTAGTCCCAGAAAGTTTATGGAATCGGCTAGGCTGAAGTTTTTGCCATTCATCGAGAATTGCAGAGAATCAGGTTTAATGTATTTATCATGAACATGAATAATTTCAGTTGTGTCAAAATTAATTGCTAAATTATTTTTACTGCAATCGTAAGTTTAATTTTATTAATAGCAATTTCACGTGATTTATCTGAGACGACCATACAAGTATCATCGGCATACATGATAACTTTCGCTTGCGAGATGTGTAGCGGTAGATCGTTAATAAATAATAGAAAAATTAAGGGACCCAAGTTGCTCCCTTGCGAAGTGCCAATATTAGAAGACATAGTATACGAGAAATTATCATTAATTTTGATTTGGAACGTTCTACCCTTCAAAAAGGAAATTACCCACTCATTAAGTACACCTCGAATGCCTAATTTGTGAATTTTTTCTGCAATGAAATGTATATCTATACAATCAAATGCCTTTTGCAGATCAAACGAAATACAAAGTGGATTTACCCTTCCTGAAACCAAATTGATCCGTACTGAGCAGATCAAATCTATCCAAATAATCACAGGTTCGATTATAGACTGCTTTTTTTATCACCTTGGAAAAGCAGCTGAATATCGATATTGGTCGGTAATTATTTAAATCGCTTTTATCACCTTTTTTGAAGATTGGTATAGTATGCGCTATTTTTAAAAATGAAAGAAATTTTCCATAAGAAATCGAGGTGTTGATGATTTCTTTTAAGGTACTGCCAAGAGCAGTGAAGCACTTTTTCAGTACAGAAGATGGAACTTCGTCTGGACGGATTAGGTTACTTTTTAAAGCAAATATGATTTTTTTGACTTCATTTTTCAACAGGTATAAACCCATTTCGGTAGGACATGCAGTACAAGACAATGAATTAAGATTAAATTTAATTTTAATATATTTAACCGTACTGGAAAATTTATGAGCAAAAGCATTGGCAATTCTTCAGTAATATTGAATTAGGGTTAATTGGTTATAAAATGACCATAACATTTTTTACCCTGTTAGGACAATTAATTTTTTCGATTGCCTTGTAATGAAGAATTGGGAAGACAAATAAATTGTTATTTTAATAAAAATTATTAAGATAATGTTTAAAATAAATTTTTTAAATGGCAATTTAATTTAACCGTGCATTTAGACAAAATATCTCCTCGATTAAAAAAAACTATTGGGAACGAAATATTTGATTTGGGAAAAGAGCGTCCTTCTGTTATGTCTTTGGTTTAAAATTGGTTTTTTTGGGCAACAAAATTCTTTTAAAAAGTAATTAAAAAATTTTAAAAAACAAAAAAATGCACGCAATTTTAATTTAACCGTGCATTTAGACAGGAAACAATTTTCCTCGATTTATTGGGTAAAATATTTTGATAAGCGAGCGTCCCTTCTGTTTGTCTTAAATGTTTGCAACAATATAAAAAAAAAGCCCAAACCCTTTAGACAAAATAAATTCCTTTTTTTGGGTAAAAAATTTTGTAAGCACGCCCATTTTAAATGTTTGCAATTTTAAAAAAAACGTTTTATTTGAAGGACAATGTTTCCTCGTTAAAAAACTATTGGGTAACGAAATATTTTGATAATTGAAAGGAGCGTCCCTTTGTTACTGTAAATGTTTAACAATCTAATAAAAAAAAGCAATTTAATTTAACCTGCATTTAGACAGGACAAAGTATCTCTCGTTAAAAAAAACTATTGGGTAACGAAATATTTTGATAATTGAGGAAGGCGTCCCTTTGTTATGTCTTTAAATGTTTGCAATAAATAAATAAAGCACGAATTTTAAATTTTTAGACGGAAATATTTCTCGATTAAGTAAAAATATTTTGATAACTTGGCAAGGAGCGTCCCCTTCGTTATGTTTCCTGTATAAAAAAAAGCACGCAATTTTAACCGTGCATTTAAACAATTTCTCTCGATTAAAAAATATTGGGTAACGAAATATTTTGATAATTGGGAAAGGAGCGTTTTCTTTGTTATGTTGTTTTAAATTGCAAAAACCCATTTAAAAATTATCCTCGATTAAAAGAAACTATTGGGTAAATATTTTGATAACTTGAGCGAAAGGAGCGTTTCTGTTATGTCTGTGTAAATGTTTGCAACAATCTGTATAAATAAACAAATGCACGCAATTTTAATTTAATACTATTCTCTGTTAAATGCAAATTAAATTGAAAGCGTCTTTGTTTTTTTAATGTTTTGCAAACATTTAAAACAAAGGAATTTTTTTCGCAATTACAAAATATTTCGTTAAAAAATAGTTTTTTTTAATGAGGAAAACTATTCCTGTTAAATGCACTGTTAAATTAAATTGCGGCATTTTTTATTTAACTGATTTTGCAAAATTTCCCGAAAAAGAAGGAACTTTTGAAATTACAAAATATTTCGTTACCCAATGTTTTCTTTAATCAGGAAATACTATTTTCCTGTCTAAATGCACGTTAAATTGAAATTGCGGCATTTGTTTATTTATACATAGATTGTTGCAAACATTTAACAGACTAAAGAAGAACCTCTTTTCACAAGTTATCAAAATATTTCTTACCCAATAGTTTTCTTTAATCGAGGAAAACTTTTCCTGTCTAAATGCCTGTTTTGAAATTGCGTGCATTTGTTTATTTATACATAGATTTTGCAAACATTTACACAGACATAAAGAAGGAACTCTTTTTACAAGTTATCAAAATATTTTTACCCAATAGTTTTTCTTTAATCGAGGAAATACTATTTCCTGTCTAAATGCACTGTTAAATTGAAATTGCGTGCATTTGTTTATTTATAATAGATTTTGCAAACATTTAAAACATAAAAGAAGGAACCTCTTTTCGCAAGTTATCAAAATATTTCGCCCAATAGTTTTTCTTTAATCGAGGAAATATTTTTCCTGTCTAAATGCATGTTAAATTGAAATTGCGTGCATTTGTTTTTTATACAATTGTTGCAAACATTTAACAGACATAAAGAAGGAACTCTTTTCCAAGTTATCAAATATTTTTACCCAATATTTTCTTTAATCGAGGAAATACTATTCTCCTGTCTAAATGCACTGTTAAATTGAAATTGCGTGCATTTTTTATTTATATAATTGTTGCAAACATTTAACAGACATAAAAGAAGGAACTCCTTTTCGTACAATTATCAAAATATTTCGTTACCCAATAGTTTTCTTTAATCGGGAAAACTATTTCCTGTCTAAATGCACTGTTAAATTGAAACGTGCATTTGTTTATTTATACTAGATTGTTGCAAAATTTAACAGACATAAAGAAGGAACTCTTTTCGACAAGTTATCAAAATATTTCGTTACCCAATAGTTTTCTTTAATCGAGGAAACATATTTCCTGTCTAAATGCACTGTTAAATTGAAATTGCGTGCATTTGTTTATTTATACAAGATTGTTGCAAATTTAAAACAAAAGAAGGAACTCTTTTCGCAAGTTATCAAAATATTTGTTACCCAATAGTTTTCTTTAATCGAGGAAAACTATTTCCTGTCTAAATGCACTGTTAAATTGAAATTGCGTGCATTTGTTTTTTATACATAGATTGTTGCAAAATTTACACAGACATAAAAGAAAACTCTTTTCGCACAAGTTATCAAAATATTTCGTTACCCAATAGTTTTTCTTTAATCGAGGAAAATTCTCCTGTCTAAATGCACTGTTAAATTGAAATTGCGTGCATTTGTTTATTTATACATAGATTGTTGCAAACATTTACACAGACATAAAGAAGGAACTTTTTCGCACAAGTTATCAAAATATTTCGTTACCCAATAGTTTTCTTTAATCGAGGAAAACTATTTCCTGTCTAAATGCACTGTTAAATTGAAATTGCGTGCATTTGTTTATTTTTATAGATTTTCAAACATTTAACCCGAAGGAACTCTTTTCCGGTTATCAAAATATTTCGTTACCCAATAGTTTTTTTTAATCGAGGTTATTCTCCTGTCTAAATGCACTGTTAAATTGAAATTGCTGTTTGTTTATTTATAATAGATTGTTGCAAACATTTACACAGACATAAGAAGGAACTCTTTTCGCCAAGTTATCAAAATATTTCGTTACCCAATAGTTTTCTTTAATCGAGGAAAACTATTCTCCTGTCTAAATGCACTGTTAAATTGAAATTGCGTGCATTTGTTTATTTATAATAGATTGTTGCAAACATTTACACAGACATAAAGAAGGAACTCTCTTTTCGCACAAGTTATCAAAATATTTCGTTACCCAATAGTTTTCTTTAATCGAGGAAACACTATTCCTGTCTAAATGCACTGTTAAATTGAAATTGCGTGCATTTGTTTATTTATAAAGATTGTTGCAAACATTTACACAGACATAAAGAAGGAACCTCTTTTCGCCAAGTTATCAAAATATTTCGTTACCCAATAGTTTTCTTTAATCGAGGAAAACTATTCTCCTGTCTAAATGCACTGTTAAATTGAAATTGCGTGCATTTGTTTATTTATAATAGATTGTTGCAAACATTTAACAGACATAAAGAAGGAACTCTTTTCGACAATTATCAAAATATTTCGTTACCCAATAGTTTTTCTTTAATCGAGGAAATACTATTCTCCTGTCTAAATGCACTGTTAAATTGAAATTGCGTGCATTTGTTTATTTTCATAGATTGTTGCAAACATTTACACAGACAAAAGAAGGAACTCTTTTCACAAGTTATCAAAATATTTCGTTACCCAATAGTTTTTCTTTAATCGAGGAAATACTATTTCCTGTCTAAATGCACTGTTAAATTGAAATTGCGTGATTTGTTTATTTATACATAGATTGTTGCAAACATTTACACAGACATAAAAAGGAACCTCTTTTCCACAAGTTATCAAAATATTTCGTTACCCAATAGTTTTTCTTTAATCGAGGAAATATTTTTGTCTAAATGCACTGTTAAATTGAAATTGGTGCATTTGTTTATTTATACATAGATTGTTGCAAACATTTACACAGACATAAAAGAAGAACTCTTTTCGCACAATTATCAAAATATTTCGTTACCCAATAGTTTTTCTTTAATCGAGGAAATACTATTTCCTGTCTAAATGCACTGTTAAATTGAAATTGCGTGCATTTGTTTATTTAATAGATTGTTGCAAACATTTACACAGACATAAAAAGGAACTCTTTTCGCAAAGTTATCAAAATATTTCGTTACCCAATAGTTTTTCTTTAATCGAGGAAATACTATTCTCCTGTCTAAATGCACTGTTAAATTGAAATTGCGTTCATTTGTTTATTTTACATAGATTGTTGCAAACATTTACACAGACATAAAGAAGGAACCTCTTTTCGCCAAGTTATCAAAATATTTCGTTACCCAATAGTTTTTCTTTAATCGAGGAAAACTATTCTCCTGTCTAAATGCACTGTTAAATTGAAATTGCGTGCATTTGTTTATTTATACATAGATTGTTGCAAACATTTACAAGACATAAAGAAGGAACCTCTTTTCGCAAGTTATCAAAATATTTCGTTACCCAATAGTTTTTCTTTAATCGGGAAATACTATTCTCCTGTCTAAATGCACTGTTAAATTGAAATTGCGTGCATTTGTTTATTTTACATAGATTGTTGCAAACATTTACACAGACATAAAGGAACCTCTTTTCGCCAAGTTACAAAATATTTCGTTACCCAATAGTTTTTCTTTAATCGAGGAAACACTATTCTCCTGTCTAAATGCACTGTTAAATTGAAATTGCGTGCATTTGTTTATTTATACATAGATTGTTGCAAACATTTACACAGACATAAATGAAGGAACTCTCTTTTCGTACAATTTATCAAACTATTTAGTTACCCAATAGTTTTTCTTTAATCGAGGAAATACTATTTTGCTGTCTAAATGCACTGTTAAATTGAAATTGCGTGCATTTGTTTATTTATACATAGATTGTTGCAAACATTTACACAGACATATCCGAAGAAGCTCTCTTTTCGCAATTATCAAAATATTTCGTTACCCAATAGTTTTTCTTTAATCGGGAAAACTATTCTCCTGTCTAAATGCACTGTTAAATTGAAATTGCGTGCATTTGTTTATTTATACATAGATTGTTGCAAACATTTACACAGACATATCCGAAGAAGCTCTCTTTTCGCAAGTTATCAAAATATTTAGTTACCCAATAGTTTTTCTTTAATCGAGCAAACACTATTTTCCTGTCTAAATGCACTGTTAAATTGAAATTGCGTGCATTTGTTTATTTATACATAGATTGTTGCAATTAATTACAAAGACATTAAAGAAGGAACTCTCTTTTCGCACAAGTTATCAATATATTTTCGTTACCCAATAGTTTTTCTTTAATCGAGGAAATACTATTCTCCTGTCTAAATGCACTGTTAAATTTAAATTGTCTGCATTTGTTCATTTATACTAGATTGTTGCAAACATTTACAAGACATAAAGAAGGAACTCTTTTCGACAAGTTATCAAAATATTTCGTTACCCAATAGTTTTCTTTAATCGAGGAAAATATTTCCTGTCTAAATGCACGGTTAAATTGAAATGGCGTGCATTTGTTTATTTAAACTCAGATTGGTGTAAACATTTACACAGACATAAAGAAGAACCTCTTTCGACAAGTTATCAAAATATTTGTTACCCAATAGTTTTCCTTTAACCGAGGAAATACTATTTCCTAGTATAAATGCACGGTTAAATTGAAATTGCGTGCATTTGTTTATTTAAACTCAGATTGGTGTAAACATTTACACAGACATAAAAGAAGGAACCTCTTTTCGACAAGTTATCAAAATTTTCGTTAAATAGTTTTTCTTTAATCGAGGAAATACTATTCTCCTGTCTAAATGCACTGTTAAATTTAAATTGCGTGCCTTTGTTTATTTATACATAGATTGTTGCAAACTTTTACACAGACATAAAAGAAGGAACTCTTTTCACAAGCTATCAAAATATTTAGTTACCCAATAGTTTTTCTTTAATCGAGGAAATACTATTTTCCTGTCTAAATGCACTGTTAAATTGAAATTGCGTGCATTTGTTTATTTATACATAGATTGTTGCAAACATTTACACAGACATAAAAGAAGGAACTCTCTTTTCGTACAAGTTATCAAAATATTAGTTACCCAATAGTTTTTCTTTAATCGAGGAAACACTATTTGCCTGTCTAAATGCACTGTTAAATTGAAATTGCGTGCATTTGTTTATTTATACATAGATTGTTGCAAACATTTACGCAGACATAAAGAAGGAACTCTTTTTCGCAAGTTATCAAAATATTTCGTTACCCAATAGTTTTCTTTAATCGAGGAAATACTATTCTCCGTCTAAATGCACTGTTAAATTGAAATTGCGTGCATTTGTTTATTTATACATAGATTGTTGCAAACATTTACACAGACAAAAAGAAGGAACTCTCTTTTCGCAAGTTATCAAAATATTTGTTCCCAATAGTTTTTCTTTAATCGAGGAAAACTATTCTCCTGTCTAAATGCACTGTTAAATTGAAATTGCGTGCATTTGTTTATTTATACAAGATTGTTCAAACATTTACACAGACATAAAAGAAAACTCTTTTCGCACAAGTTATCAAAATATTTCGTTACCCAATAGTTTTTCTTTAATCGAGGAAAACTATTCTCCTGTCTAAATGCACTGTTAAATTGAAATTGCGTGCATTTGTTTATTTATACATAGATTGTTGCCATTTACACAGACATAAAGAAGGAACTTTTTTCGCAAGTTATCAAAATATTTCGTTACCCAATAGTTTTTCTTTAATCGAGGAAAACTATTCTCCTGTCTAAATGCACTGTTAAATTGAAATTGCGTGCATTTGTTTATTTATACATAGATTGTTGCAAACATTTACACAGACATAAAGAAGGAACTTTTTCGCACAATTATCAAAATATTTCGTTACCCAATAGTTTTTCTTTAATCGAGGAAATACTATTCTCCTGTCTAAATGCACTGTTAAATTAAATTGCGTGCATTTGTTTATTTATAATAGATTGTTGCAAACATTTAAACAGACATAAAAGGAACTCTTTTCCCGTTATCAAAATATTTCGTTACCCAATAGTTTTTCTTTAATCGAGGAAATACTATTTCCTGTCTAAATGCACTGTTAAATTGAAATTGCGTGCATTTGTTTATTTAATAGATTGTTGAAACATTTAACAGACATAAAAAGAAGGAACTCTTTTCCAAGTTATCAAAATATTTCGTTACCCAATAGTTTTTCTTTAATCGAGGAAATACACTCCTGTCTAAATGCACTGTTAAATTGAAATTGCGTGCATTTGTTTATTTATACAAGATTGTTGAAACATTTAAACAGACATAAAGAAGGAACTCTCTTTTCGCCAAGTTATCAAAATATTTCGTTACCCAATAGTTTTTCTTTAATCGAGGAAAACTATTTCCTGTCTAAATGCACTGTTAAATTGAAATTGCGTGCATTTGTTTATTTATACATAGATTGTTGCAAACATTTACACAGACATAAAGAAGGAACCTTTTTCGCACAAGTTATCAAAATATTTCGTTACCCAATAGTTTTTCTTTAATCGAGGAAAACTATTCTCCTGTCTAAATGCACTGTTAAATTGAAATTGCGTGCATTTGTTTATTTATAATAGATTGTTGCAAACATTTACACAGACATAAAGAAGGAACCTTTTCGCACAAGTTATCAAAATATTCGTTACCCAATAGTTTTTCTTTAATCGAGGAAATACTATTCTCCTGTCTAAATGCACTGTTAAATTAAATTGCGTGCATTTGTTTATTTATAATAGATTGTTGCAAACATTTACACAGACATAAAGAAGGAACTCTTTTCCCAAGTTATCAAAATATTTCGTTACCCAATAGTTTTTCTTTAATCGAGGAAATACTATTTCCTGTCTAAATGCACTGTTAAATTGAAATTGCGTGCATTTGTTTATTTTACAAGATTGTTGCAAACATTTACACAGACATAAAAGAAGGAACCTCTTTTCGGTTATCAAAATATTTCGTTACCCAATAGTTTTTCTTTAATCGGGAAATACTATTTCCTGTCTAAATGCACTGTTAAATTGAAATTGCGTGCATTTGTTTATTTATACATAGATTGTTGCAAACATTTACACAGACATAAAAGAAGGAACTCTTTTTCGCCAAGTTATCAAAATATTTCGTTACCCAATAGTTTTTCTTTAATCGAGGAAATACTATTTCCTGTCTAAATGCACGGTTAAATTGAAATGGCGTGCATTTGTTTATTTAAACTCAGATTGGTGTAAACATTTACACAGACATAAAGAAGGAACCTTTTTCCAAGTTATCAAAATATTTCGTTACCCAATAGTTTTTCTTTAATCGAGGAAATACTGTTTTCCTGTCTAAACGCACGGTTATATTGAAATTGCGTGCATTTGTTTATTTTAATAGATTGTTGCAAACATTTAACAGACATAAAGAAGGAACCTCTTTTCACAAGTTATCAAAATATTTCGTTACCCAATAGTTTTTCTTTAATCGGGAAATACTATTCTCCTGTCTAAATGCACTGTTAAATTGAAATTGCGTGCATTTGTTTATTTATACATAGATTGTTGCAAACATTTACACAGACATAAAGAAGGAACTCTTTTCGCCAAGTTATCAAAATATTTCGTTACCCTATAGTTTTTCTTTAATCGAGGAAATACTATTCTCCAGTCTAAATGCACTGTTAAATTGAAATTGCGTGCATTTGTTTTTTATACATAGATTGTTGCAAACATTTACACAGACATAAAAGAAGGAACCTCTTTTCGACAAGTTATCAAAATATTTGTTACCCAATAGTTTTTCTTTAATCGAGGAAATACTATTTTGTCTAAATGCACTGTTAAATTGAAATTGCGTGCATTTGTTTATTTATACATAGATTGTTGCAAACATTTACACAGACATAAAAGAAGGAACCTCTTTTCGCAAGTTATCAAAATATTTCGTTACCCAATAGTTTTCTTTAATCGAGGAAAACTATTTCCTGTCTAAATGCACTGTTAAATTGAAATTGCGTGCATTTGTTTATTTATACATAGATTGTTGCAAACATTTACACAGACATAAAAGAAGGAACCTCTTTTCGCAAGTTATCAAAATATTTCGTTACCCAATAGTTTTTCTTTAATCGGGAAAACTATTTTCCTGTCTAAATGCACTGTTAAATTGAAATTGCGTGCATTTGTTTATTTATACATAGATTGTTGCAAACATTTACACAGACATAAAGAAGGAACCTCTTTTCGACAAGTTATCAAAATATTTCGTTACCCAATAGTTTTTCTTTAATCGAGGAAAACTATTTTCCTGTCTAAATGCACTGTTAAATTGAAATTGCGTGCATTTGTTTATTTATACTAGATTGTTGCAAACATTTACACAGACATAAAGAAGGAACTCTTTTCGCAAGTTATCAAAATATTTCGTTACCCAATAGTTTTCTTTAATCGAGGAAAACTATTCTCCTGTCTAAATGCACTGTTAAATTGAAATTGCGTGCATTTGTTTATTTATAATAGATTGTTGCAAACATTTACACAGACATAAAGAAGGAACCTCTTTTCGCAAGTTATCAAAATTTTGTTACCCAATAGTTTTCTTTAATCGAGGAAATACTATTTCCTGTCTAAATGCACTGTTAAATTGAAATTGCGTGCATTTGTTTATTTATACAAATTGTTGCAAACATTTACACAGACATAAAAGAAGGAACCTCTTTTCGACAAGTTATCAAAATTTTTTACCCAATAGTTTTTCTTTAATCGAGGAAATACTATTCTCCTGTCTAAATGCACTGTTAAATTGAAATTGCGTGCATTTGTTTATAATAGATTGTTGCAAACATTTACACAGACATAAAAGAAGGAACTCTTTTCGCAAGTTATCAAAATATTTTTACCCAATAGTTTTTCTTTAATCGAGGAAAATATTCTCCTGTCTAAATGCACTGTTAAATTGAAATTGCGTGCATTTGTTTATTTATACATAGATTGTTGCAAACATTTACACAGACATAAAGAAGGAACCTCTTTTCGACAAGTTATCAAAATATTTCGTTACCCAATAGTTTTCCTTTAACCGAGGAAATACTATTTCCTAGTATAAATGCACGGTTAAATTGAAATTGCGTGCATTTGTTTATTTATACATAGATTGTTGCAAACATTTACACAGACATAAAGAAGGAACTCTTTTTCGGTTATCAAAATATTTCGTTACCCAATAGTTTTTCTTTAATCGAGGAAAACTATTCTCCGTCTAAATGCACTGTTAAATTGAAATTGCGTGCATTTGTTTATTTATACATAGATTCCTGCAAACATTTACACAGACATAAAAGAAGGAACTCTTTTCGCCAATTATCAAAATATTTGTTACCCAATAGTTTTTCTTTAATCGGGAAAATATTCTCCTGTCTAAATGCACTGTTAAATTGAAATTGCGTGCATTTGTTTATTTATACATAGATTGTTGCAAACATTTACACAGACAAAAGAAGAACTCTCTTTTCGCACAAGTTATCAAAATATTTCGTTACCCAATAGTTTTTCTTTAATCGGGAAAACTATTCTCCTGTTAAATGCACTGTTAAATTGAAATTGCGTGCATTTGTTTATTTATACATAGATTGTTGCCATTTACACAGACATAAAGAAGGAACCTTTTTCGCACAAGTTATCAAAATTTTCGTTACCCAATAGTTTTTCTTTAATCGGGAAAACTATTCTCCTGTCTAAATGCACTGTTTTAAATTGCGTGCATTTGTTTATTTATAAAGATTGTTGCAAACATTTACACAGACATAAAAGAAGGAACTCTTTTCGCACGTTATCAAAATATTTCGTTACCCAATAGTTTTTCTTTAATCGAGGAAATACTATTCTTGTCTAAATGCACTGTTAAATTAAATTGCGTGCATTTGTTTATTTATACATAGATTGTTGCAAACATTTAACAGACAAAAGAAGGAACCTCTTTTCCAAGTTATCAAAATATTTCGTTACCCAATAGTTTTTCTTTAATCGAGGAAATACTATTCTCCTGTCTAAATGCACTGTTAAATTGAAATTGGTGCATTTGTTTATTTATACATAGATTGTTGCAAACATTTAACAGACATAAAAGAAGGAACTCTTTTCCCAAGTTATCAAAATATTTCGTTACCCAATAGTTTTCTTTAATCGAGGAAAACTATTTTCCTGTCTAAATGCACTGTTAAATTGAAATTGCGTGCATTTGTTTATTTATACATAGATTGTTGCAAACATTTACACAGACATAAAAAGGAACTCTTTTTCGCCAAGTTATCAAAATATTTCGTTACCCAATAGTTTTTCTTTAATCGAGGAAAATATTCTCCTGTCTAAATGCACTGTTAAATTGAAATTGCGTGCATTTGTTTATTTTAATAGATTGTTGCAAACATTTACACAGACATAAAAAAGGAACTCTTTTTCCACAAGTTATCAAAATATTTCGTTACCCAATAGTTTTTCTTTAATCGGGAAATACTATTCTCCAGTCTAAATGCACTGTTAAATTGAAATTCCGTGCATTTGTTTATTTATACATAGATTGTTGCAAACATTTACACAGACATAAAGAAGGAACTCTTTTCGCCAAGTTATCAAAATGTTTCGTTACTGAACAGTTTTTTTTAAACGAGGAGATACTGTTTTCCTGTCTAAATGCACGGTTATATTGAAATTGCGTGCATTTGTTTATTTTTAGATTGTTGCAAACATTTAACAGACATAAAGAAGGAACTCTTTTCGCACAAGTTATCAAAATATTTCGTTACCCAATAGTTTTTTTTGATACTAGTAAATACTATTATCCTGTTTAAATGCACTGTTAAATTGAAATTGCGTGCATTTGTTTATTTATACATAGATTGTTGCAAACATTTACACAGACATAAAGAAGGAACCTCTTTTCCACAAGTTATCAAAATATTTCGTTACCCAATAGTTTTTCTTTAATCGAGGAAAACTATTTCCTGTCTAAATGCACTGTTAAATTGAAATTGCGTGCATTTGTTTATTTATACAAGATTGTTGCAAACATTTACACAGACATAAAAAGGAACTCTTTTCCAAGTTATCAAAATATTTCGTTACCCAATAGTTTTTTTTAATCGAGGAAAACTATTCTCCTGTCTAAATGCACTGTTAAATTGAAATTGCGTGCATTTGTTTATTTATACATAGATTGTTGCAAACATTTACACAGACATAAGAAGGAACTCTTTTGCACAAGTTATCAAAATATTTCGTTACCCAATAGTTTTCTTTAATCGAGGAAATACTATTCTCCGTCTAAATGCACTGTTAAATTGAAATTTGCATTTTTTATTTATACATAGATTGTTGCAAACATTTACACAGACAAAAGAAGGCTCTTTTCCAAGTTATCAAAATATTTCGTTACCCAATAGTTTTTTTAATCGAGGAAAACTATTTCCTGTCTAAATGCACTGTTAAATTGAAATTGCGTGCATTTGTTTATTTATCATAGATTGTTGCAAACATTTACAACATAAAAGAAGGAACCTCTTTTCCAAGTTATCAAAATATTTGTTACCCAATAGTTTTTCTTTAATCGAGGAAATACTATTTTGTCTAAATGCACTGTTAAATTGAAATTGCGTGCATTTGTTTATTTTAATAGATTGTTGCAAACATTTACACAAAAAAGAAGGAACTCTTTTCGCAAGTTATCAAAATATTTCGTTACCCAATAGTTTTTCTTTAATCGAGGAAATACTATTCTCCTGTCTAAATGCACTGTTAAATTGAAATTGCGTGCATTTGTTTATTTTAATAGATTGTTGCAAACATTTACACAGACATAAAGAAGGAACTCTTTTCGCCAAGTTATCAAAATATTTCGTTACCCAATAGTTTTTCTTTAATCGAGGAAATACTATTTTCTGTCTAAATGCCCTGTTTTTTATTTATACTAGATTGTTGCAAACATTTACACAGACATAAAAAGGAACTCTTTTTCCACAAGTTATCAAAATATTTCGTTACCCAATAGTTTTCTTTAATCGAGGAAATACTATTTTCTTCCTGTTTTAAATTTGCATTTGTTTATTTATACATAGATTGTTGCAAACATTTACACAGACATAAAGAAGGAACTCTTTCCCAAGTTATCAAAATATTTCGTTACCCAATAGTTTTTCTTTAATCGAGGAAATACTATTCTCCGTCTAAATGCACTGTTAAATTGAAATTGCGTGCATTTGTTTATTTATACATAGATTGTTGCAAACATTTACACAGACATAAAAAGGAACTCTTTTCGCACAAGTTATCAAAATATTTCGTTACCCAATTTTTTCTTTAATCGAGGAAATACTATTCTCCGTCTAAATGCACTGTTAAATTGAAATTGCGTGCATTTGTTTATTTATAGATTGTTGCAAACATTTACACAGACATAAAGAAGGAACCTCTTTTCGCACAAGTTATCAAAATATTTCGTTACCCAATAGTTTTTCTTTAATCGAGGAAATACTATTTCCGTCTAAATGCACTGTTAAATTGAAATTGCGTGCATTTGTTTATTTATACATAGATTGTTGCAAACATTTACACAGACATAAAGAAGGAACCTCTTTTTCCACAAGTTATCAAAATATTTTTACCCAATAGTTTTCTTTAATCGAGGAAATACTATTTTCCTGTCTAAATGCACTGTTAAATTGAAATTGCGGCATTTGTTTATTTATACATAGATTGTTGCAAACATTTACACAGACATAAAGAAGGAACCTCTTTCGCCAAGTTATCAAAATATTTCGTTACCCAATAGTTTTTTTAATCGAGGAAAACTATTCTCCTGTCTAAATGCACTGTTAAATTGAAATTGCGTGCATTTGTTTATTTATACATAGATTGTTGCAAACATTTACACAGACATAAAGAAGGAACCTCTTTTCGCCAAGTTATCAAAATATTTCGTTACCCAATAGTTTTTCTTTAATCGAGGAAATCTATTTCCTGTCTAAATGCACTGTTAAATTGAAATTGCGTGCATTTGTTTATTTATACATAGAATACATAGATTGTTGCAAACATTTACACAGACATAGAAGAGTTTTCGCACAAGTTATCAAAATATTTCGTTACCCAATAGTTTTCTTTAATCGAGGAAAACTATTCCTGTCTAAATGCACTGTTAAATTGAAATTGCGTGCATTGTTTATTTATATAGATTGTTGCAAACATTTACAAGACATAAAGAAGGACTCTTTTCAATTATCAAAATATTTCGTTACCCAATAGTTTTCTTTAATCGCGGAAATACTATTCTCCTGTCTAAATGCACTGTTAAATTGAAATTGCGTGCATTTGTTTATTTATACTAGATGTTGCAAACATTTACAAGCATAAGAAGGAACCTCTTTTCGCAAGTTATCAAATATTTCGTTACCAATAGTTTTTCTTTAATCGGAAAACTATTCTCCTGTCTAAATGCACTGTTAAATTGAAATTGCGTGCATTTGTTTATTTATTAAGATTGTTGCAAACTTTTACACAGACATAAAAGAAAGATCGCTCTTTTCGCAAGTTATCAAAATATTTCGTTACCCAATAGTTTTTCTTTAATCGAGGAAATACTATTTTCCTGTCTAAATGCACTGTTAAATTGAAATTGCGTGCATTTGTTTATTTATACATAGATTGTTGCAAATAATTACAAAGACATTAAAGAAAGAACGCTCTTTCCGCACAAGTTATCAAAATATTTCGTTACCCAATAGTTTTTCTTTAATCGAGGAAATACTATTTTCCTGTCTAAATGCACTGTTAAATTGAAATTGCGTGCATTTGTTTATTTATAGATAGATTGCTGCAAACATTTACACAGACATATCCGAAGGAACTCTCTTTTCGCATAGGTTATCAAAATATATCGTTACCCAATAGTTTTTCTTTAATCGAGGAAATACTATTCTCCTGTCAAAATGCACTGTAAAATTGAAATTGCGTGCATTTGTTTATTTATATCTAGATTGTTGCAAACATTTAACAGACATAAAGAAGAACCTCTTTTCGCAAGTTATCAAAATATTTCGTTACCCAATAGTTTTTCTTTAATCGAGGAAATTATTCTCCTTCTAAATGCACTGTTAAATTGAAATTGCGTGCATTTGTTTATTTTTCATAGATTGTTGCAAAATTTACACAGCATAAAGAAGGAACCTCTTTTCGCCAAGTTATCAAAATATTGCGTTACCCAATAGTTTTTCTTTAATCGAGGAAATACTATTCTCCTGTTTAAATGCACTGTTAAATTGAAATTGCGTGCATTTGTTTATTTATACATAGATTGTTGCAAACAATTACAAAGACATAAAGAAGGAACCTCTTTTCGACAATTATCAAAATATTTCGTTACCCAATAGTTTTTCTTTAATCGGGAAATACTATTTCCTGTCTAAATGCACTGTTAAATTGAAATTGCGTGCATTTGTTTATTTAATAGATTGTTGCAAACATTTACACAGACATAAAAAGGAACCTTTTTCCCAAGTTATCAAAATATTTAGTTTCCCAATAGTTTTTCTTTAATCGAGGAAATACTATTCTCCTGTCTAAATGCACTGTTAAATTGAAATTGCGTGCATTTGTTTATTTATACATAGATTGTTGCAAACATTTACACAGACATATCCGAAAAAGCTCTCTTTTCGCAAACGTTATCAAAATATTTAGTTACCCAATAGTTTTCCTTTAACCGAGGAAATACTATTTCCTGTATAAATGCACGGTTAAAATGAAATTGCGTGCATTTGTTTATTTATATAGATTGTTGCAAACATTTACACAGACATAAAGAAGGAACGCTCTTTTCGCCAAGTTATCAAAATATTTCGTTACCCAATAGTTTTTCTTTAATCGGGAAATACTATTCTCCTGTCTAAATGCACTGTTAAATTGAAATTGCGTGCATTTGTTTATTTATAAGATTGTTGCAAACATTTAACAGACATAAAGAAGGAACGCTCTTTTCGCCAAGTT